>JBBBDQ010000436.1:8760000-8923568 GCA_037127315.1 Ascarosepion bandense | reverse complement strand
GTCTTGTAGTTTCCTTTCCGTGTCCGCAATCAGCACTGTATCGTCCGCATACCATATATTGTTCAGGTTGTGGTCTCTAATAACAAATCCTGGTGTATCATCTGGAGTCCTCAAAATATTATTGCTGTATAGGTTGAACAAATCCGGTGAAAAGACACATCCTTGTCTTACGCCTTTTTCTATCTTTGTGTATCTACTGAGATCGTTACCTGTCCGTTTGCTGCCAGTAGAGATTCTTGATTATTCTTATGTCTTTCCCGAAAATGTCGAGGCTGCCTAGCATCTCCATCAATTCTTTGTGTCGTATCTTGTCGAATGCTTTTGCGTAGTCAATGAAGCATAGGTACAAGTCTTTCTTCATTTGTAATGCCCTTTCAGAGAGCATCCTAATCATGAATATGGCGTTCCTTGTTCCAGTGTCTTTGACGAACCCGCACTGTTCCTGCCCTATCTCTGGCCTGATTCTGCTTCTCGCTCTATTCATCAGGATTCTGACAATCAGTTTTTTAATGTGACTCATTAAGCTGATAGTTCTGTGTAGTTCGCACTCATTTGCACCAGGTTTCTTTGCAGTGCTATAAATATCGACTTGCATAGGTCGTCTGGTATTATTCCGCTGCTATAAATTTCGTTTATTATATCGGTAATTTTTTCTATGCCATATTCATCTAAGGCTGTCAGCAGCTCTATCACTATGCCGTCTGGACCAGGTGCTTTGTTTCTGTTCATTTTGACCATTGCAGTTTCTACTTCGGATTTTAGTATTTCCGGTCCATCCATCTCCTTGTGTATTCTCGGTTGTTCTCTCTTGTCGCAAAAGAGATACTTTATGTATTCTTCCCATCGCTGGAGTATTTCCTCTTTCTCTAATATGATTGTTCCTTCCTTGGATTTTATGCATCCTGTTGAGGAGCAGGTTTTTTGTCCTGTCAGTTCTCTTATCTCTTTATGCATCTCTGCTTTATTGGTCTTGCTCAGTCTCTCTACTTCTGCGCATTTGTTGTTGAGCCATTCCTCTTTGGCTTATCTGCATTTGTTTATCTCCCTGTGAAGTTTCTTGTACTCTGGCGTTATTTTTTGTCTCCTTTGCATCATGTGGAGGATCTCTTCGGTCATCCACTCGTTTTTTCTTCTGCGTCTGATTTCCTTTGGGGCTATGTTGTTCGCTGATGTCACCATCGCTTCTTTTAGTGAATCCCATTTTGAGTACCTTTTCCAATTTGTTCTTCATATTTCTTTCTCACGCTGTTATTGTATTCTTTCTGCAGGGTGAGGTCGTCCTCTAGCGTGTCGTATTGCAGCCTTGGTGATGTGCTGGGCTTCTTCAGTCTTCGGAGTTTCACTTTTAGTTTGCAGATGACTGGGACGTGGTCACTTCCACAGTCGGCACCTGGGTATGTTTTGTATTGGACCACTGCGTTCCTGAATCTCTTGTTTATAGTTAAATAGTCTATTTGGTTCTTCGTATCGCCTCCTGAGCTTCTCCATGTCCAGAAACGTCGTGGGTGTTCTTGGAACCAGGTGTTAGTAATAACCTGGTCATTGGTTGAGCACCATTGGATCCATTTTTCTCCTCTTTCGTTGCGCTCTCCTAGTCCGAAGTTGCAGTTCGTGTCTCCTTCTCTATCTTTACCTACCTTGGCATTTAAGTCCCCCATTATAATCCTAATTTCTTGGCTTTTGCACTGAGCCTTAGCACTGTCCAATATTGAATAGAAAGATTCTATTTCGTCCCAGTGATCATATATTATACGCTAATTAAAGATATAAATGTTGTTATTTAAAAGAAATGTAGTTTCTTTGTGCATTACTTATACATCAGCCGTTATATTGATCGTCAGAATTCATTAAGTGTTTAGCAATTATTTTCAAGATCTATTTCTAAACAATTGATTCCACCGCCATTCGGACTTAACAAAACTCATTATCCACATATTTTGAAGACACTGCTTTCTTTCTATTCTATGTTTTAACACTTTGTCCCTGTAAATAGGGAAACGTGTTTCCGGGCTAGGTTAGTTCTAGTGACTGAGATTCTCTCCGTAAGTACTGAAATCTTGAAACCAAATGCAGGCGACAATTCTATTCCAGCAGCTTCTTTTATCGCGCAATCAGACTGTGGAACTCCCTTCCATATGCTTGCTTTCCTGGCGGCTATAATCTCCAAGAATTTAAATGCAAAGTCAGTTCCCATCTCTTATCCACTTAACTCCAGTGCTTTCTACATCACTCCGTGTATCTTGTTCTTTTCCTTTCTCTCTACCTTCGCAACTGTCTTCACTCCTGTGTTCACGTGCTTCTCTTGCCTTTTCTCTTTCAACCCCTGTAGCTGGTTTGTCTTTCTCTTCACTCTTCTCCTGTCTAATACTTCAACTCTCTTATGTAATCTCCTGAACATTAGTGGCGTTAACGCCTTGCTTGGGGTGAAATGATAAAGAAAAAATTCTTACATGGTGGAACTTCGTAACGGGTTGATTTTAGCGTTCCGATTTGTAACTCATGTTTCTTTTGTTTCTGTTTAGTTTTTAGTCCTAACTTGTTCATTTATTATTTTGTTTCTCACAGTGCCAAGAAATATTACGGGGTAAAGTCATTCATAGTCTTTAGTGCTGGGTTTTTTTCATTAGGTTGAGAATTTTATTTATTTTATTTATACTTCTCACATTCTGTTGTTCTTGTCTCTCATCCTTTCCTTCGGGTACATTTCTAATACCCAAAAAGTTCGTATTTCTTCTCCCCGCCGTAACTGCATATATTTGCTTGCAAATAATGTTGCTGTATATCTTTTTAAATCGCAATTTATACATTGTTTTGGGGTTTTCTCCCAC
Organism: Ascarosepion bandense; assembly: GCA_037127315.1. Classification (NCBI taxonomy): domain Eukaryota; kingdom Metazoa; phylum Mollusca; class Cephalopoda; order Sepiida; family Sepiidae; genus Ascarosepion; species Ascarosepion bandense. The sequence goes on along the minus strand of JBBBDQ010000436.1, from coordinate 8,920,740 downwards.
TTGTGCAATCTTACCCTTAATTTGCATCAAACTAGAAGATCATGACTACCGTAGTCAACCCTTGATGGAAGATAAGTGAAAAATTGTCATTATCTATGATTAAGTCTTTTATCTGGCTCTTAGTGTCTTCACCTGGGCGTTTCTTGGCCTCTAAAAATTTACAGAAACCAGTGTCTCTCTCTCTCTCTCTCTCTCTCTCTCAGAGTGGTCCTCCACTAGTAAATTGGATTGACTTTTCAAAAGAGGGATTATTCCCAAAGGCTTAATGATTTGGCACCATCAAAATTGCCATTTGATAGCTGTGGCATTTTGAAGGATAATCGTATCTGTTAAGTTAGATCAATCTAGAAATCTGAAACTAAAATAAGATTTAAGGGAAAATCACTAAAATGTATATGTTGTGGGATCTCCCATTTTTCTATGCTGATGGACTCGACTTGAGTATACATATACTCCTGCCATCTTGAGATCCGTGAGAGAACAGTACGAGTACTGTAAGAGGTACGTAAGTTACCGAGAGACACCGAAGTTACACAGAGAATACTGCGTCAGTAATCATAGTAGCTCTGAACTCCACTCAGCCAGAATAATATTACACGGATATACTAATTTCAGCACGGCTGATTATATATATATATATATATATATATATATATATATATTAATTATAGTTATAATACCAATATCGACAAAACTAATTCTGTCAAGATTATCAATAATTAAACTACAACTAAGAACGTCTTGAAACCCACCGGAAACTAACCCAGAGGGAAAAGAAGAGAAAGAAAAAAGAAACAAACGAAATACCTGAACAAAAAGTCAAGCATTCGTGAGAAAGAAAAAAAACCCAAGACGAAAATCTTAACAATAAAGAGCTCAATACGAAAGCAGAGTACAAGAAGTACCCAACGCGAAAGTAGAGCAAACAAGCCAATTTTCCCGGACGAGCTGTTGAGCGAAACCGTCGTGGGTTGTTGGCTTACCCTTAGATTTTCGTTCCTATATATATATATATATATATATATATATATATATATATACATTCCTTACTAATCGTATAGTCATAGTAGCTCTGAGCTCTACTCAGCCAGAATAGTATTACACAGCAACCGTCAGTTCCGACGTGGACATACTAATTCCAGCACGGCTTCATTTCCAAGACTTGTATATATATATATATATATATATATATATATATATATATATATATTCCTTACTAATCGTATTCCTGGATCACTAACCTGCGTTCAAGTTTGTATCTTTACGTTTAATATAATCTGCTTTTCTATCTAAAATGTCTGTTTTGTAGTTCATTATTTTATGCGGTCCCTCGCCCGGAATCCACAGCAGTATATTGGATGGTGTGAATATTGTTGATTTATTGATATCTTTACTGTGTATATCAGATAAAGTGCTCTTCTGTTGTATATTTGATTAATAAAATTAAAATATAATTACTTTACGTCAGGACTGTAGAGTTGGCGTTTCCATTTCATGGCACTGATTTTAGATGAAATGAAAACATCAACTTTATAGTAACGAGTTTTCTTAATTCTTAAAGTTTCCCGTTACTCTATTTATTTCCTTTGATATACAAGTCATCAAAAATCCAAAACTTTAAGCAAGTATTGTAAAGCAGGTTTTTCACACCCCACCGTCTGTGACATATATTATACGCTAACTAAAGATTAAAGATGTTGTTATTTAAAAGAAATGTAGTTTCTTTGTGCATTACTTATATATCAGTCGTTATATTGAGCGTCAGAATTCATTCACTGTTTAGCAATTATTTTTAGATCTATTTCTAAAAGTTTCAATTTCTAAACAATTGATTCCGCTGCTAATTTAGGTTTTGCCTCCATTCGGACTTAACAAAACTCATTACCCTCATATTTTGAAGACACTGGTTTCATTCTATTCTATGTTTTAATGTTTGCCCCTGTAAATAGGGAAACGTGTTTCCGGGTTAGGTTAGTTCCAGTGACTGAAATTCTCTCCGTAAGTTCTGAAATCTTGAAACCAAACTTTTCATGCTCTGTCTCATTTGGGTGATTAGCTTTAATCTTCAATGGTATAAGCGTTTTTATTATTTTACTAGCAGTATAGCCCGGCATTGCTGGGGTGTAATGACAGCTTTAAAACTAATCTGTGGTCCTGGAGCTCAGACTCTCTGGACGTTAGCACGAAAGACTAAAAAGCAATAGTTGTTTCCAGTCAAAGCAAAACCGTAGATTGTAAGTCAAATTTTCATTTCCAGTATCGATGTCAAATAGGTTTTTTATCACAAACTGAATTTTGAAGGCTAAATAAGTCCTCTGAGTAACTGGTATTATGGCTGAGACTAAGAACTACAATTATAGCTACTTAGAGCAAAACCCGAAGAAAAACTAAAATAAAAGGGCTGAAAACCTGATTTTGATCAAACCCGATAGGATATCGGGGTATCGATTTCGAATATCGGTGTCAAATTAGTCATCCAAGAATAAACTAGCCTGGAAATTTATCGTACCCATCGGGTGTAAAATTGGTGAAAATGAGCCATATTAATGGATGAATATCGGTTTTTGATCAGATCCGATAGATTATCGGATGTATCGATTTCCGATATCCGAAAATGGGTCGTCTGCAAAGAACTACTAATGTCTGAGACTAAAAACTATATGCAGCATATCCTGCGGCAAGAACCACGATAAAAGGGCTGAAATCCTGATCGGGGTTTCGGTTTCCGATATCGAGGGAAATCGGAAAAAATAAGAAGCCCATGACCTGACCGGAAGCCGAAAGAATATTTGTGTGAAATTTAGTGAGAATCGAATAAAAATTGTGGATTCGTATAAAGAACATAAAGACAGACAGATAGACAGACACACACACAAACATTTTACCTTTTATTTACACATTTCTGTACTTCTTTTTTTTTCTTTCAGTACATTGTTGAAAGTTCTATCCATGTTTACAAAGTTTTGGCAGTCAAATTATCTTTTTATTTAATCATGTTTGTATATAACCCACGTACAAGAGAGTTATGAGAAATTTAAGCCTACAATCAAGCAGCTTGATTTTAGCTTTATCCCTCCTAGGATCAACCCTCCCCCATTACTGTTAGTTAGAATAAATTTATTGATGACTCAAGAAGGAATCAATGGCTGAATATGCGAGTAGTATAAGATATCAGGAGGAACTGCGTCTCTTCGGCTTAACTCTCATAACAGACCTCAAGTAGAATGATTATAGAGAATCCATAACTAAATCCACTGTTAAGAAAGTCTGTTCTCTGTGTAGAGCCAGGAAGATTTTTCCGCCTAAAACCATCCTGCACATATAAAAATCTACCATCCGCCCGTTCATTGAATACTGCTGCCATATCTAGTTGGGTGCTCCTGCTATCCACCTAGGTGTCCTTGACGAAATCCAACGGAGAATCTATAATGTGATTTATCCCGACTTGGCAGCTCAGATATCGTCACTTTCTCACCAGCGTAATGTGACTTCCCTATGTCTCTTCTACAAATACTTTCACGGCTTCTGCTCAGATGAACTTAGCTCACTGGTATCTCCTATGTATGAATTTACTCGAGCAACAAAATTAGCAACTAGGTCCCACCCTTTTACTGTGAAACCAATAAAATGTAAACGCAAATTCTACCACAGCAGCTTCTTTTCTCGCACTTCCCGCATGTGGAATTCCCTTCCGTTTACTTGCTTCCCTGACAGCTACAATCTCTAAGAATGTAAAGTCAATAGTCATCTCCTATCTCACTAACTTGAATCCTCTCTCTCATGCTCCTTTCTCCGTCCACTCTACTCTCATCAGTATTCTCATCCTTCTCTTACCCACTTCCTGACACCCCCTATAACATATCACTTTTTCTCATAACTTTCCTATGTAACTTGGGGCGATATGGTTATAAAAAAAAAATTCTATACTATTATAATGTGGATATAAAGTGGGGGATTCATTCTACATTACAATCAATATATAAACTGATCCCTCACTTTTTGGTCACAGTCATCCTTCTCTTACCCACTTCCTGACACCTTCTATAAACTGTCACTCTTTCTCATAACTTTCCTCCTATGTAACCCCGCAAAACAATGGCAGTAAAATGCCTTGCTTGGGGCGATATGATTATAAAAATAAAGAAGGCACAAGCGTTAACCTATCAGTAACTCTCAACCACGTACTTGAACCAGAATGATAAAACAGGAACTTATTTTTCGAATAAATTTCAGTTTTGTAATGTGATTGACTTTTGTCTATTTGTTCTTTGCATGACTCTTCATACAAAATATTTGATTTTTGCTTTTTGGCATACGATTCTTGTATTAGAGCCAAAAATTAGCCAATCACAACTAACAATTTGACATTACTGCTTTAAAACGCGTAATAGCTTACATACATGCTTGCCAGAAGTTTTTTCCAACCAATCAAATTTGATTACTATTGATTCAATTGTGATTTAATTCCAAACACCGGTTTCAACAGATAACCCGAACATTGCAACAGAGATTTCTTGTCTACTTGACACTGAATGACATGTGTTCATTATTATGCTTAATTGCCATTTGCAAATATCTCAAATAGTAACGTTTCAAACAAATAGATGCTCATTGTGTTCTGATTCTAGACGCTAAAAAGATGTATGAGCTGATTTGGTGAATCCCCCTCTATGATGTACAACGATTTCCTACGTTGTTTAGTAAAACGGATTTCTCTTGTGTAGTCAGTTCTCAAGAGAAATCCGTTTTCCTAAACAACGTAGGAAATAACACGATTTCTTCTGTGTATTCAGTTCTCAAGAGAAAGCCGTTTTACTAAACAACGTAGGAAATAACACGATTTCTTCTGTGTATTCAGTTCTCAAGAGAAAGCCGTTTTACTAAACAACGTAGGAAATAACACGATTTCTTCTGTGTATTCAGTTCTCAAGAGAAAGCCGTTTTACTAAACAACGTAGGAAATAACACGATTTCTTCTGTGTATTCAGTTCTCAAGAGAAATCCGTTTTACTAAACAACGTAGGAAATAACACGATTTCTTCTGTGTATTCAGTTCTCAAGAGAAAGCCGTTTTACTAAACAACGTAGGAAATAACACGATTTCTTCTGTGTATTCAGTTCTCAAGATAAATCCGTTTTACTAAACAACGTAGGAAATAACACGATTTCTTCTGTGTATTCAGTTCTCAAGAGAAATCCGTTTTACTAAACAACGTAGGAAATAACACGATTTCTTCTGTGTATTCAGTTCTCAAGAGAAAGCCGTTTTACTAAACAACGTAGGAAATAACACGATTTCTTCTGTGTATTCAGTTCTCAAGAGAAATCCGTTTTACTAAACAACGTAGGAAATAACACGATTTCTTCTGTGTATTCAGTTCTCAAGAGAAAGCCGTTTTACTAAACAACGTAGGAAATAACACGATTTCTTCTGTGTATTCAGTTCTCAAGAGAAAGCCGTTTTACTAAACAACGTAGGAAATAACACGATTTCTTCTGTGTATTCAGTTCTCAAGAGAAATCCGTTTTACTAAACAACGTAGGAAATAACACGATTTCTTCTGTGTATTCAGTTCTCAAGAGAAATCCGTTTTACTAAACAACGTAGGAAATAACACGATTTCTTCTGTGTATTCAGTTCTCAAGAGAAATCCGTTTTACTAAACAACGTAGGAAATAACACGATTTCTTCTGTGTATTCAGTTCTCAAGATAAATCCGTTTTACTAAACAACGTAGGAAATAACACGATTTCTTCTGTGTATTCAGTTCTCAAGAGAAATCCGTTTTACTAAACAACGTAGGAAATAACACGATTTCTTCTGTGTATTCAGTTCTCAAGAGAAAGCCGTTTTACTAAACAACGTAGGAAATAACACGATTTCTTCTGTGTATTCAGTTCTCAAGAGAAAGCCGTTTTACTAAACAACGTAGGAAATAACACGATTTCTTCTGTGTATTCAGTTCTCAAGAGAAAGCCGTTTTACTAAACAACGTAGGAAATAACACGATTTCTTCTGTGTATTCAGTTCTCAAGAGAAAGCCGTTTTACTAAACAACGTAGGAAATAACACGATTTCTTCTGTGTATTCAGTTCTCAAGAGAAAGCCGTTTTACTAAACAACGTAGGAAATAACACGATTTCTTCTGTGTTTTCAGTTCTCAAGAGAAATCCGTTTTACTAAACAACGTAGGAAATAACACGATTTCTTCTGTGTATTCAGTTCTCAAGAGAAATCCGTTTTACTAAACAACGTAGGAAATAACACGATTTCTTCTGTGTATTCAGTTCTCAAGAGAAATCCGTTTTACTAAACAACGTAGGAAATAACACGATTTCTTCTGTGTATTCAGTTCTCAAGAGAAATCCGTTTTACTAAACAACGTAGGAAATAACACGATTTCTTCTGTGTATTCAGTTCTCAAGAGAAATCCGTTTTACTAAACAACGTAGGAAATAACACGATTTCTTCTGTGTATTCAGTTCTCAAGAGAAAGCCGTTTTACTAAACAACGTAGGAAATAACACGATTTCTTCTGTGTATTCAGTTCTCAAGAGAAAGCCGTTTTACTAAACAACGTAGGAAATAACACGATTTCTTCTGTGTATTCAGTTCTCAAGAGAAATCCGTTTTACTAAACAACGTAGGAAATAACACGATTTCTTCTGTGTATTCAGTTCTCAAGAGAAATCCGTTTTACTAAACAACGTAGGAAATAACACGATTTCTTCTGTGTATTCAGTTCTCAAGAGAAATCCGTTTTACTAAACAACGTAGGAAATAACACGATTTCTTCTGTGTATTCAGTTCTCAAGATAAATCCGTTTTACTAAACAACGTAGGAAATAACACGATTTCTTCTGTGTATTCAGTTCTCAAGAGAAAGCCGTTTTACTAAAAAAACGTAGGAAATAACACGATTTCTTCTGTGTATTCAGTTCTCAAGAGAAAGCCGTTTTACTAAACAACGTAGGAAATAACACGATTTCTTCTGTGTATTCAGTTCTCAAGAGAAATCCGTTTTACTAAACAACGTAGGAAATAACACGATTTCTTCTGTGTATTCAGTTCTCAAGAGAAATCCGTTTTACTAAACAACGTAGGAAATAACACGATTTCTTCTGTGTATTCAGTTCTCAAGAGAAATCCGTTTTACTAAACAACGTAGGAAATAACACGATTTCTTCTGTGTATTCAGTTCTCAAGAGAAATCCGTTTTACTAAACAACGTAGGAAATAACACGATTTCTTCTGTGTATTCAGTTCTCAAGAGAAATCCGTTTTACTAAACAACGTAGGAAATAACACGATTTCTTCTGTGTATTCAGTTCTCAAGAGAAATCCGTTTTACTAAACAACGTAGGAAATAACACGATTTCTTCTGTGTATTCAGTTCTCAAGAGAAATCCGTTTTACTAAACAACGTAGGAAATAACACGATTTCTTCTGTGTATTCAGTTCTCAAGAGAAATCCGTTTTACTAAACAACGTAGGAAATAACACGATTTCTTCTGTGTATTCAGTTCTCAAGAGAAATCCGTTTTACTAAACAACGTAGGAAATAACACGATTTCTTCTGTGTATTCAGTTCTCAAGAGAAATCCGTTTTACTAAACAACGTAGGAAATAACACGATTTCTTCTGTGTATTCAGTTCTCAAGAGAAAGCCGTTTTCCTAAACAACGTAGGAAATAACACGATTTCTTCTGTGTATTCAGTTCTCAAGAGAAATCCGTTTTACTAAACAACGTAGGAAATAACACGATTTCTTCTGTGTATTCAGTTCTCAAGAGAAATCCGTTTTACTAAACAACGTAGGAAATAACACGATTTCTTCTGTGTATTCAGTTCTCCAGAGAAAGCCGTTTTCCTAAACAACGTAGGAAATAACACGATTTCTTCTGTGTATGCAGTTCTCAAGAGAAATCCGTTTTACTAAACAACGTAGGAAATAACACGATTTCTTCTGTGTATTCAGTTCTCAAGAGAAATCCGTTTTACTAAACAACGTAGGAAATAACACGATTTCTTCTGTGTATTCAGTTCTCAAGAGAAAGCCGTTTTACTAAACAACGTAGGAAATAACACGATTTCTTCTGTGTATTCAGTTCTCAAGAGAAAGCCGTTTTACTAAACAACGTAGGAAATAACGGATTTCTCCTGTGTATTCAGTTCCGGATGTGCGTTGTGTTGCAGCATGTATCACGTATGGCACTTAATTGATTCAATTCCCAATATGCAAAAGGTTCATATTTTGCACACACTTCATTTATCTACATCGAAATGTTGATTTAAATAACATGCGGCAAAACAATTCTTTTTCCCAAATAATCTTCCTTGGCTATGCTGCAGAGGATATCGACTCGGAACGAGAAATCGGGGTGCCGAGATCGAATTTCAGTTGCATCCTTTACATTCACATACGCACAAATATCCTTGGGAAAGGTATTAATCAGTCTCTTCCCTCCAGTTATGAGATAAATATCAGGACAGATTGGGTTCTATAGCCTTGGCTGGCAACCAGTCTACCGCAGAAAGTAATGGCAAACTACTGCGGGATAATCTTCTGCCCAGTCAGTCATGTCTCTTTCGAGACATGATCGCCCAAGCGTGTATCACGTATGGCACTTAACTGATTCAATTCTCAACATGCAAAAGGTTCATATTTTGCACACACTTCATTTATCTACATCGAAATGTTGATTTAAATAACTTATGCGGCAAAACAATTCTTTTTCCAAAATAATCTTCCTTGGCTATGCTGCAGTGGATATCGAGTCGGAACGACAAATCGTGGTACCGAGTTCGAATTACAGTTTAATTCCTTGCATTCACTTATGCACAAATACCCTTAGGAAAGGTATTAATCTATCTCTTCCTTCCATTTATGGGTTAAATAATAGGACAGAGTTCTATAGCCTTGGCTGGCAACCAGTCTACAGAAGAAAGCAATGGCAACCTACTACGGTTAGTCATGTCTCTTTCGAGATATGATTGCCAGAGCGTTTATCACGTATGGCACTTTATTAACTGACTGTCAATGCACTTAATCCAACGGTTCTCTATTAATCCCATCACATTATATAGTCATATTTAGATGAAAATTAAGACAACCAAACAGACGTATGTATATAATTCTTTTAAAAAATTACCCCGGAAAATAAATTATTGAGGTCAATTATATTATCAGTCGTGTATCTGATACATTTTTGGTTAATCTTCAATTAGGTCAACATGAAATTCATTAAAACTTAACCAATAATCGTAATTATAATCAGACATTTTTTTTATCATTACAAAACCATCACCACAATCAGGATCGTCACCTTACTTTCCGTTCTAATGAATGGCATTAATAAAGCATCAATACAATGTTAACTACTTTATATAGATATTCCCATATAAACGCAATACCTAACGTTTAAAATTAATTTCTAAAAATCTAAGCTTTTATTTTAGTTTTAATTTCAAGCTGATTATGTTTATTATTTCCAATAAACTGTATTTCAAAATTCATTTAAATTGATTGGAAGAAGTTTTCAATTTGAATATTTGAATTTCACGCCATTGTTAGGAAACTGCTATAAAATGTAAATCATTTATCAAAAAATCTTTCAAATATGAAATATATCTTTCTGAAACTTTATTTGATAAATATTAGCTGAGTATGATTAATCTGATTTGAAACATCTACTAATTATTTTAAGTTCAAAAGTGGAACTTATTGAAGTTCTTTTCGACACATTTGATGTCCCCATTCCTCGAAAAACTTTCAAGGAAAAAAATCCGAAAAAGACAAAATAAGAGATACAGAGCTATCGACATCAACCCGAAAAGGAAAAGATATTGACTCTGTGCAGAGTAAATCTAAAAAGCTGGGTGTTATATAAGTACTTATGAATATTAATGGCTTATGTCCCAATCCTCATAAATGCGTTGATCACTATTATGTGGGTGATTATATTGCTATCTAGCAGTTCACCACTAGCAATAGTTATCTACTTAACGCAGCTGGTGAATATTGTATTTTGTTGCTGCTATACAGATTACTATTTCATTTTCCAACCTCAATATTTCTTATTTTGTAACCTTTCTAAATTCAACACTTATATAGTCACTAAAAAGTTATCTCATTGAATTTCTCGAGTTTTCATAAAATTAAGTTGGATGAAACACATGTAAAAATATTTTTTAACAAGATTTTCTAAATAAAAACGTTTCTAAAATAATGTAATTCATTTGTAGATAAGTGCTGAAGATTTTATTAAAATTCGACAATTACTTGATTTTTACAAGAAAAACAAATTTTTTAATCAAAATATTAAATGTTCTAGAAAGAATTAAAGCATTTAATTAAATATTTAAAAATATTTTGAACTTTCAAATAATATTTTTGTCGATCAAAATTTGTTTTTATTGAGTTTGGAAATTTCGTCATGATATGATTATAGAGATTTTATGGCGGTACCTAATTTTGTATTTGTTTTCTTTAATTCTTTCATGACAATCTTTGCATCAAATTTAAATTTATGTCCATTATTATGACACTTGTGATTGGTCATTGTCATCAGTCAGTTAAGTGCCATACGTGAAACACGCTTGAGCGATCATGTCTCGAAAGAGACATGACTGACTGGGCAGAAGATTATCCCGCAGTAGGTTGCCATTGCTTTCTGCGGTAGACTGGTTGCCGACCAAGGCTATAGAACCCAATCTGTCCCGTTATTTAACCCATAACTGGAAGGAATAGATGGATTAATACCTTTCCTAAGGGTATTTGCGCGTAAGTGAATGCAATGAATTCAACTGGAATTTGAACTCGGCTCCCCCGATTTCTCGTTCCGAGCCGATATCCACTGCACCACAACGCACATCCCATTGTCATCAAAGCCCCTATTAAAAATAAGCAATTTCAGTTCTTCATCAAAAATATCATCGCCTCCATATAAATTCTTATCAGCATGATCGTCTCGAACCGAAAATGTTCGGCTGACAATTCTGGGATGGTAAATTCATAGTAACCTCGAAAAATAACCATGTCTTCAAGCCAAATGTTAGAAATGTCCATAGTAGTTGACATGACAGTTGTAACTTCTTGTATTTGACATGTTGCGCTTCTTCAAATATTTTCCTTCGTTGAGCAGTGCACATTAGTCAGAGCATTAAAATGAAACAAGCCCAAGAGTAGACGAAGACTCACACGAGCTTTTAAAGAATATCATTATTTACGCTGTCGTAAATGTTATAGAAAATAAAAACGGTAATATGGGCATTATGCCAGCATAACTCCAAATGATATTTATAAAATATAGGCAAACAACTGCAGGTTTCTCATAAGATCGCGAAGGAAAAAATCAAACATTTACAGTGCGGCGACTAAATATAGAAAACAAAATTGAAGCTTTTTTTGAGATTTCATACAATTAGATACGCATATAAATAAATTCAAGACCACACAAAAAGTTGAGTAAAGTATTAAGGGACAGAAAAATTTTGCTAGAAACAAAGAAGAGAGTACTGCATTTCGATGTGTTGTCAGTTCTTCAATATGGCAGTGAATTCTGGAAAATGTCGTCAAAGATGAAGGAAAAAACTTGAAGCAAACTGAAATGTGGTTCTACAGAAAAACACTGGATATAAAGTGGGGGATCCGTTCCATATTACAATCAATATATAAACTGAACCCTCACTTTGTAACCACAGCAGTTTCTATACATTTATATTCCTGGTACAAGCACAAGGATGCATTCCAGGGGCCTAGAAGAGTATTAAGAAACAGGACAATTTCGCTAGAAACAAAAAAGTGAGTACTGTATTTCTATGTATTGTCAGTTCTTCAATATGGCAGTGAATTCTGGAAAATGTCATCAAAGATGAACGAAAAACTTGAAGCAAACTGAAATGTGGTTCTACAGAAGGATGCTGCGAATATCATGGATCGAGCATGATGAGGTCTTAGAAATGATGGAAACAAAAAGGTTGGTTTGTTGGTTGTTTTGTTTTTATGGCATGTCAACACCTCGGCGGGTCATTTAATGTAACTAAATTTTTATTTATTTATTGCTGGTAATACCTTTTTCTTTTCAACGATTTATTGTTGTTTTTTTTATATAAGTTTTGTGTCTAGTAATACCTTTTTTTCTTTTCAAGTATCAAGATTTATTGGGATTTGTTTTTAAGGGCAGGGTCCTTAAGTCCTACCCTTGTTATTTAACCCATTACTGGAGGGAAGGGACGGATTAATTCCTTTCCCAAGAGTACCAGTGCTTAATTGAATGCAGGGTTCAACAATTCGAACTCAGCTCACCAATGTCTCTTTCCGAGCCGATATCCACTGCACCACAACGCACATCGATCATTAAATGCTTACAGCACCTGGTATTCCCAAGCTGTCACCCAAGTACAGACCAGGCTCAACGTTGCTTAACGGTGATCGAGCGAGAACCGGTGTATTCAACATGATAGGCCGTAAGCCAAACAAAAAGAAAAACTGAGCATCAGGAAGAGACAGCTGAAGTTCCTGGGACAAGCAATGAGGAAGGAGGGTTTGGAGAACCTGATACTAACAGGCCAGATAGATAGAAAAAGAGACGGGAAATCAATGGATAATATATTTGAAGGACCTAATCAGGTGGATGATGGAACGAGAGTTGCATGGTGTAACAGGAGAAGGCGTACTAACAGCCACCAGTGATAGGGAAACGTGGAAAGCCATGATCGCCTACGTTCTGAAGGGACAGGATACACAGAAGAAGAATCATTAAAATGTTTTTCTGTTGATATCACATCGAAATCATTCGCAACTTTTGTTGTTTAAAAACAAAAAATGGTCTGCCAGAGCAAAATAAGTTATGTTGAATGACTAGAATTTGTACTGAAATGTAATATTCTTCTAAACGTCCAACCTCTTGACACCCTTCTGATAAGGTGCATTGACATGCAAAAGAGAATATATTACCGCATTTCTCTTTGTTGTTTATTCTTATCGTTTTATTTATCAGCAGAGCAAGTTACAATATTGTTCTGCATTAACTGTTTGAGGATTGGGAAGATAGTCATCCGAATAAATTTCTTATTTACATGAAAACCTAGTACCATCTTTTTAATACCCTACTACTCTTTAGGTTTTGAATTTCTTAAACCAAGAAGAACTCTAGTTTCATGCCTTTATTGACAAGTGTTTGATTTCCAGATCATAGTGACAATTCATAAATTTTATTACTAACCCGTTGTGAATGGTTCGAAATCAAATTAGAGGTGTTTCTGGTTGCCATACATTTTGACACGCAATTAACTGACAGACTCAGTTAAGTGCCATACGTGATACAGGATTTGGGCGATCATGTCTCGAAAGATACATGACTGACTGGGCAGAGGATTATCCCTCGGTAGTTTTCCATTGCTTTCTGCGGTAGATTGGTTGCCAGCCAAAGCTATAGAACCCAATATGTCCTATTATTTAACCCATAACTGGAGGGAAGAGATGGATTAATACCTTTCCCAAGGGTATTTGTGCGTAAGTGAATGCAAGGAATTTAACTTGAATTCGAAAATAGCACCCCGATTTGTTGTTCCGAGTCAATATCCCCTGCACCCCAACGCACATCCTCACATCCTGACAGCCTCAGTATGTTCAAATGCTCATGAAAGTGTATCCTGTATATGTTTAGTGTATCAGCAAATATTTTGGTTATGAACATCAACAATGTTAAATCGCTGAATGTCATTCAGAACGTGCTAGAACTTTCAATATATATGCTGATGTCCTCCACAGATATAGCCTCAGACCTACATTTTTCTATTTTTTAATGACCTTTCCGGTGTCATAAGTTCTCAACTTTGTATCTAATGGCCTTTCCGGTGTCATAAGTTCTCAACTTTGTATCTAATGACCTTTCCGGTGTCATAAGTTCTCAACTTTGTATCTAATGACCTTTCCGGTGTCATAAGTTCTCAACTTTGTATCTAATGACCTTTCCGGTGTCATAAGTTCTCAACTTTGTATCTAATGACCTTTCCGGTGTCATAAGTTCTCAACTTTGTATCTAATGACCTTTCCGGTGTCATAAGTTCTCAACTTTGTATCTATCCCGATGATACAATTGTTCGTTCGATAAAATCAAGTTGGTAGCTGATCTCGAAAATATCCCACAATATGTTGTTAATTGAAGCAAGAAATTCCTTAATTTTAACGCCTCCAAAACAAAAATACTCTTTGTAACTCTCATAGAGAATCCCATTTTGCCTTTCATCAGCTGATAATAATCTTCAGGAGAGTAACTCACTGCAATTCAGTCTTAAATTTTTCAATAGTCTTATTTGAAACGATTATATCGTATCAAACCTGCTGCTAGAAAACTGCTGTGATAGATATTTTTTTCGCCAAAATATATCTTACACATTTATAAGTCTACTATTCGTCCGTGCATTGAATATTATTGATGCATCTCGTCTGGTGCTTCTCTTATGCATCTTGAGATTTCTGCTAAAATTCAACGAATCTGCAATGCTACTAGTTCTGATCTAGCAACTCAGCTTCAGCCACTTGTCGTAACCTAGTCTCCTTGGACTTGTTTTATATTTTCATGACAGGTACTCTGATGAGTTTTCCTCTTTGGTACTCCAACTGCCCAGATTTAAGCGCAGTTCTAGATTGGCTGCTGGGATTCATTTTACTTTTGAAATTGCTGGATGCAACCGTAACTTCTATTCCAATAGTTTCTTCTTTTGTACTTCTTGTCTTTCTGATACCCTTTCGGGTTCATGTTTTCCTATCAACTCCGGTCTTCAAACATTCAAATACAATCTTCATCTGTCTTTAATGTGCGTTGTGGTGCATTGGATATCAACTCGGAACGAGAAATCGGGGAGCCGAGTTCGAATTCTAGTTGAATTCATTGCATTCACTTACGCACAAATACCCTTGGGAAAGGTATTAATCCGTCTCTTCCCTCCAGTTATGGGTTAAATAACAGGACAGATTGGGTTCTATTGCCTTGGCCGGCAACCAGTCTACCGCAGAAAGCAATGGCAACCTACTGCGTGATAATCTTCTGCCCAGTCAGTCATGACTCATTCGAGACATGATCGCCCAAGCGTGTATTACGTATGGTACTTATCTGACTGACTTTCATTGTACTTTCTTCTCAATAACGTTTTTTTCACTCTCAGTAACCTCTTTAAGCTTAATATATTTTTGGGGGTGGGAAAAAACTTTGGGTGTTAAAATCATTTCCAGGCCTGACAAGCGATTATCTTATATATAAAACCATTATTATATATAGGTAGTGAGTACATATTGATTCATCAATAAAATTACCTTCCAAATATTGCCCGATTGGAAGAAAAAATCTTGTGATTTGTAAATGAATTTAATGTTCTAAAACCTGAGGACACCAGATTAAAATGGGTTAAATATGACAAACAGAGTTTTATTAATCTGGTAAAATTCTTCATAACGAAGGAAACAATTGACTGTCTAAGAAATCCATGGCACCCAACTTCAATAGGTAACATATGACATGTCCACCCCCTTTTCCAAGAAGTTTGATCACAGAGATTTGATACACATGTTTGAGTAGATGCCCAGACTTTTCAACAGTACAAATTATATCTACCAGCCTATATATCAAGATACTGATTAAAGAAAATTAGCTCCATTAACCCATTTTAACCCAGTGTCATCATTTGAGGACAGCACAAAAAACTGTAAAAAATAATAGGTATAAATCATTATATAAAACCATTATTATATATAGGTAGTGAGGACATATTGATTCATCAATAAAATTACCTTCCAAATATTGCCCGATTGGAAGAAAAAATCTTGTGATTTGTAAATAAATTTATTGTTCTAAAATTTGAGGGCACTGGGTTAAAATGGGTTAAACTGTTTTATCGCTAGCGGGGAAGGAATAACTCGTTACAGAATTTTACATACCCAGGAACGACACTAATGGATTCTATAGTAAAGGAAACGAAGTAGAAAGATTAATCAGTATCTAAAAATAAGATCAAACAAGAAAAACTTATATTTCTAAAAGCAAAACAATGCATGATAGAAAAAGGAACAATGAAAAAATTATGAAATCGTGTAATAGGATATAAAAGAACGACAACCACGGAAGATAGTGAAGAATAAAACAAGGAAAGAAAATGATACAAGCCACATAATCAAAGCTATAATCGAAGGAAACATGAAAAGAAAAATTAAATTTCTTGTTCTCACAACCTCTCCAAAAAGTGTATTAAAGTGGAAATAGATAAAATCCAAATTAAGAAAAAATGCAACTTTAGTGGAGAAAAAACTGTAAACTCAATAATACGTAAATGCACAAAGCTAGACGAAAGGAAATCAAAAATACAAGTAGGAACAGCAGCACACTGAGAACTGTGCAAAAGTCTTGGGCAGATTATGTAAACAAATGGTAGTAGCACAAGAAGTTGTCTATGAACCTAAGAAATAAGATACCATCCATGTTTAAAAAGAACGACAACCACAGAAGATTCTTCAGGCCTATGATTATATACATATCAGTCAGTCAAGACATGATCGCCAAAGCGTGTATCACGTATTCTCCTAGCTTTGGCGATCATGTCTTGACTGACTGGGCAGAAAATTTTCTCGTAGTAGGTTGACATGACTTTCTGCGGTAGACTGGTTGCGAGTAGTGGTATGGCGGCAAGGTCTTATGATTTTACAACTGAAATAGCTAGATATCACCGTAAGTTCTATGCTAATTTCTTGCTTGTGGAACTCTCTTCCGGCTTCATGCTTTCCAAGCAACCTTAACCTTCGAAAATTTAAATGCAATGTCAATCTTTATCTTTTGTCTTAATTCTTGTTCTGTTATTGTTCCCCCCTCCTTAATAGTGTTATTTTCTGATAGTCTCTAACACTCAATAACCCATTACGTCTTAGTGACTTTATTAATGCTTAGGACGAAATGATTTTTTAATTATTTCAGAAATTAATTATGTAGAAAACAAAAGTGACTTCAGAGTGGCTGTTATCACATTTATGCCCCATAAAAATGATAAAACTTAAATATTTAAGAACTACAGCCCAATAACATGTTAGAAAAATGTCCACCATTCTGAACCCTGGCTTAACTAAACGCATCCCATAAAAACCAACAAAAATCAATAGTTTTTGACAGTCTTTTCTATTTTAAAAATTCATTAATAATCAGATATTTATTATCTCCTGTCATGAAATTCTGGAAAAAACATTAATTCTGAACAATGACAGAATTATTATGAATTCTGAAAATGCCAACACCACATGTGGAATCATTTAAGATAACGCAATATGTCCTCTGTTGTTTGGTACTGATTCTTCTCAACATGAACGACCTGAATCGTCATTTTTTATGTGTATGTGTTTTGTTTGTTTTTGTCTTTTTTGTTCTTTGCAAAAATTAAAAATGAAGGGTAAATATGACCCCTTTAAATAGTCAAACAAAATTGGCATTAATATTGATAATTGATCCATCCAATAGTAAAGTTGATACCAAAATACGAAAGCTTCTCACAATGCATTGCGTTAATCATCCAAAATAGACATTGACCGATTATATATTCCAAGATAAGGTAGTAGGGGATTAATTCAGCTGAAACTATCATTGCAAATTGCAGTCATGAGTTATTGCTTACTTGGAAAAACAACGACTGCATGTGACAAAAGTTATATATATATATATATATATAATAATAAGTTATATATATATATATATAACTCATGACTGCAATTTGCAATGATAGTTCCAGCTGAATTAATATATATTAATATTAATATATATTAATTAATATATATATATATATATATATATATATATATATACCTTCAAGAAAATCAATTAAACAAAATAGGATCAGAAGGAAATGCATCCTCCACCTGAAAAAGCAAAACAAAAACTACAGCAGAACAAACCATCTTTTAAAAGCACGATGGAGAGATGAGAAAACAAACCCCTCCATGACAAAAAATAGTCCTATTAGAACCAGAGTTTTTGGTGTAGTTCATCAGCGACTGACAGACTTTGGTTATAAGCCAGCAACAGAAGAGTTCATAATTATGGCCCCCAGAAATATAACTACGGCCCATACTTCTGCATATGTGGAAAATATTTAACCACAAATTAGCTGGGCCAACAGTGTACCTGCTGCTTGGTACATTCGATAATATATTCTTGCATTCATCCTCCCTCGCAAACAGAATTAGTGGAAACACAAGCCACCATAAGTTTAACAGAATTGAATTCCAGCGTTTAGATGAGGAACTCTAGACAAATCGTTCAGACAATTATGAAAATCATGTTGAGAACATATGTCGTCTGATAGATGTAGCAGCCTCAGTCGGCAAAAAATCATCTTTGAAGACGTTTGAGAAACTAAGTTCATATAGAGAACTCTAAGATAGAAATCAGTATGATTTGGAATCCAGACATCATTATACATTGTTGTTGTGGCTTTGGGAATATCAAAAGTAGCAAACAAATATGTGGACCAAATTCTGAGTAACCCTAAAATATGCGAATTGTTAAATCATATTCATGTGTGGTTTTCACTTCTTGCTTAGATTTCTCTCCATAAACTGATCACAATTACATATTTTTCTCTCTGTTTGCAAGGTAACTCATCTCTTAGCATATTCTGGTGCAAAGCACTTGTCTTTTGCAGTATTTATTTGAAACTTGGAAGCAAATAATAATTGCCAACATGAATTGTAACTTAATTATTTTTGACGTTTTATTGAGCAGGTACTATAATCTGTATTAGAAGTTGAATCTAAAAAAAAAGTGCAAACTTAGTTTCGAACCTTATTTAACTTATTTTCGTAATTTTCATGACATTTCATGCGCGTGTGATCTCCCCTAAAAGAAATACTCAGCAGGCATGAATTTAAAAGAACTGCAAAGACAATATTGAAGGTTCAGTCCTAATTTAGAAAAAAAACTATAAATGTACATGTTTAAAAAAATAATGACATATAAGAGTTTTGGGTTTGGGAAATAAAAATAAACTAGTGAAAATGTTACAATACTAAATTTTGCATCAACTTTAATGGAAGTTGAAGCTTAAAATAATCAGGTTAATGAATTGAATAAAATTGATTCTTCTCTCCTGAAATTTTAAGGATACTCTGTCAAATTCGTTATTGGAGGGGAAAGTTGAGGTTAACACTGCATTACATCAAAGTGACATTATGACAATTGGACAGCTGATCATATTAAGGTTGTCCAGTGGAGGTTAAGGTGACCTTATTTTATCAAGTGACATGTTCTCAGCCACTTGCTGGAACACATCGCTTTGAAAATTAGGAATTTGTGCATATTCGAAGAACATTTTCTAGGGATATTGAAATTATAAGACTAGTGTTGCTGTTTTAATTATAAGACTAGTGTTGCTGTTTTAAAGGACAAAAATGGCAAAAATAACTGCAGGAAGATAAAAAAAAACTTTGACAAGTGAAAAATTGAATCTGTGAGTGGCAAAACTCTTATTTCTTTGCGTTGTAAGCCAGAAACAAAAACTGTACAGTAGATTCATAACATCATCTCTATATATAAGGCTGAGTCTGAGCTCCAGGACCATGGATTAGCTTTAAAGCTTTCATTAGACCCGAGCAATGCTGGCCTATACTGTTAGTAAATTAATAATCTCTCTGTTTAAAAATTTGCAAAAAATCAGTTTTTCAGCCCTTTTATTTTAGTTTTTGCTTCGGGTTTGGCTCTAAGTATAATTGTAGTTCTTAGTCTCAGCCATGACACCATTTACTCAGAGGACTTATTTAGCCTTCAAAATTCAGTTTACGACGAAAAAAATTATTTGATATCGATACCAGGAAATCAAAATTTGACTTACATCCATTCATTTTTCTTTCAGTCTACGGTTTCGCTTTAACTGGAAATAACTATTGCTTTTTAGTCTTTCGTGCCAACGTCCTAAGAGTCTGAGCTCCAGGACCATGGATTAGTTTTGAAGCTTTCATTACACCCAAGCAACGCCGGGTTATACTGCTAGTAGTAAATGATTTAAAGTATTTGTTAGGATTATTAACTTACAGATACCGGCGAATTATACTTTTATTGGCCTTGTTACCTTGTTTGCTTTACTAATGCGGAGCTCACATTTTCCTACACGAAAACATAACGTATGTTTTAACTTAGAGATCAGATCGAGAACAGAGAAAATATTGTGATTATAGTGTCATTTCAGAGTTGACAACTATAATCTAGTGAACACCAAATACCGACGCCGCATTTCTTTTGGAGATATTGCCAAATTGTCAAACCGGTTTGTACGTTAGTTGGATCATATTTTCTGATGTTTGAGTAAAGAAAGTCAATGGAAAGTAGATTATAGCCAAAAAGAAGTCAACCGTTGTTTTGGCTAAATATTTCGATCTCATCTGGTTTTCGACAAGGAAAAGAGAAAAAATATCGAGAAAAACAGATCAGGTAAATTAATTACGGAAAAGGGCCCATTTCTTAAATCTTTATCTGGGTTTTCCGAGCTGGGGTAACACCCAACTGATAAGAGGATAATTAAATGCCAAAGATATCGTTATATTCGGGATAATTAACCCGTTAAATAAAGACCACATTTCCAATTTATTTTGTTTGTGTGTGTGTGTGTGTGTGTGTGTCTCTCTCTCTCTCTCTCTCTCTCTCTCTCTCTCATGCAGTTAGACTACATGTTTGTTTGTTTTTGTTTTTTTTTTGGGGGGGGGGGGGGGTTCTGATTTCCCAGATTTCCGGTCATTTGTCCCTCTAAGTAACACTTTCTACTTTGGCAGATTCCTTGGTGGCCGTTGATATTTCATCGTTTTTGCTCACATAATTCTCAAATAAGTCCCATCTTCATTTCTTTTTGCTTCTTAACTTTCAAAATCCCTTGTAATTTTACATTACCCAAGCCTTCAGGTTCCTCTAAGTGATTCTTTCTACTTTCCAACCCTTATTTCTGGTCCTTGTTCTTCTAAAGCTTTTCACCCGTAATTGTCAAATAAGTCCCTCTCTATTATATCATTCATTATTTATTTTCACTATACCCTGTAAAGATATATGACCAAACCCTTCTAGCAAATCCTCCTACATTCCAAACCTTATTTGTGATCCTTCTTCCATCAGGCTGTGCGTTGTGGTGCAGTGGATATTAACTCGGAACAACAAATCGGGGAGCCGAGTTCGAATTCCAGCTGAATTCCTTGCATTCACTTACGCACAAATACCCTTGGAAAAGGTCTTAATCCGTCTCTTCCTTCCAGTTATGGGTTAAACAGATTTGGTTCTATAGCCTTCGCTGGCAATCAGCCTACCGCATAAAGCAATTGCAAACTAGGGCGAGATAATTTTCTGCCCAGTCAGTCATGTCTCTTTCGAGACATGATCACCCAAAACGTGTATCACGCATGGCACTTAACTGACTGACAATATAATAGTTAGAAACGTGATTAAGGCTTCTACTGAGCATAAAGTGGGGGATCTGTTTTTTATTGTTATGAAGTAATAAACTGATCCCCATCTAATTACTTCTTCATAATATAATATATATTCTCCCTCTAGCTATGAGTCAATAACAGGACAGATTGGGTTCTATAGCCTTGGCTGATAACCATTCTATCGCAGAAAGTAACAAACTGCAACCTACTGCGGGATAATCTTCCACCCAGTCAGTCATGTCTCTTTTGAGACATGATCGCCCAAAGCGTGTATTACGCATGGTACTTAAATGACTGACTTCTTCCATCGTATTACTCATGTAATTGTCAAATAAGTTACTCATTCTTATCTATTCTTTGTAAAGTTACATTACACAATTCTTTTTGTTCCTCCTGGGTGAAACATTCTATTTTCTCACCCATTATTTGTGAATCTTATTTTTCTGTCGTTTTAATTACGTAATTTTCAAATAAGTCACTCATTCTCATGTTTGTGGATCTTTATTTCAATATGCCCAGTAAAGTTTACATTACCCAAGCCTGATTGTTCCTCTAAGTAAATCATTCAACTTTTCCACTCTTACTTGCGGTCCTTGATATTCCATCGTTTCATTTACGCCATCGTCAAATAACATAGTCATTCTTATATTTTTCATTCTTTACTTTCAATAGTCTCTGTAATATTACATTACACGAAGCCTTCCAGTTCCTCGAAATATACTCTCCTATACTTGTTGTCCTTGTTCAGTCATGGTTTTATTCACGTAATTGTCAAATAATTTGTTCATTCTAATCTGACTTCTTTTCATTTGATATGTCCTGTCAGTCAGTCAGTTAAGTGCCATACGTGATACACGCTTAGCCGATCATGTCTCGAAAGAGACATGACTGACTGGGCATAAAATTATCACGCAGTAGGTTGCCATTGCTTTCTGCGGTAGATTGGTTGCCAGACAAAGCTATAGAACCCATTCTCTGCTGTTTTTTAACCCATAACTGGAAGGAAGAGACGGATTAATACCTTTTCCAAGGGCATTTGCGTGCAAGTGAATGCAATGAATTCAACTGGAATTTGAACTCGGCTCCCTAATTTCTCGTTCCGAGCCGATATCCACCACAACGCACATCCTGTGTATATATATATGCCCTGAAATGTTACATAAACCCAAGCTTTTTTTTTCTCTAAGTAACTCTTTCTACTTTACTACCCGTATTTGTGGTCTTTATTCGTTACCTAAGATTTCTTTCTTCATTGTCTCTTAAGATTTAAGCTGTCTCCTTCTAATTTCTTTTTTTGTTCCTTTTTCTCAAACTACCACATCACTCAATAAGTCCCATGCCAGTCATATAGATAGCGCCTCTAATAAAATTCCATATAATTTTTTATGAAGTACTAACCTTCAAATCGCAAGTGACAAAATTTTGGACCATTCGGATTATTAATTAGTTAAGTGAAGCTACTGTTGTAAATTTTCAAAACAATGGAAAAATTTGAATTTCGTGTGTTGATAAAGCATTGCTTTTTATAGGAAAATACTGTTCAAGCAAAGCAATGGCTCAATAGATGTTATTCGGAGTCTAGTTTGTCAGAAACAACGGTTATTTAGGGATTTGCTGACTTTAAACGCGATCGTACAAGCACAAATGATGCTGAACGCTCAGGTTCCTCAGAATCGGCAGTTGTCCCGGAAAACACCCAAAAAATCCACAAACTCCTTTTGACCGATTGTGAATTGAAGTAGCTTGAGACAGCAGATGTGTTGAACATATCAGAAGGCAGTGTATTCACAATTTTGTATGAACGTTTGTCAATGAGAAAGCTGTATTCAAAGTGGGTGCCGCGTTTGCTCATAGTCGATCAAAAACAACAACGTGTCAACGATACAGAGCGTTGTTTGCAAATGTTTCAACGCAACATGCAGTTTTTGCGTAAATATGCAACAATGAATGAAACATGGATTCACCACTTCACTCCGGAGTCAAATTGGCAGCCAGCTGAGTGGACGACAGCAGATGAAAGCCGTCCAAAGCGTCCAAAGACGCAAACATCAACAGGCAAATGTTTGGGCCTCCGTATTTTGGGAGGCGCAAGGTGTTTTGTTCATCGATAACCTTGAGAAAAGAAGAACCATCAATAACAAATACTATATAGCAAAACTGGCCACAAATGAAGAAGAAAAAATGAACTTTCACCAAGACAACGCACTGTGTCACAAGTTGATCGCAATAATGGCAATACTACATGAATTGTACTTCGAATTGCTTCCGCATCCACCTTATTCTCCAGATCTGGTTCCCAGCGGCTAGTGGCCGTTTGCAGACCTCAATAGAAGACTCCATGGAAATAGATTTGGCTTCAATAAAGAGGTGATATTGAAAACTAAGGCGTATTTTGAGGTCAGACAAATTGTTCTACAAAAAAGTCATCAGATTGTTAGAAAGGCGTTGAAATCAATGTATCCCCCTAGAAGGAGACTACGTTGATGAATAAAGTCGAATTTTGTCTAAATGTTGTTGTTTTATTAGTTAGGTCTGGGCTTTATTGAGTCACGTGTTATGTTCTGTCTATCGTATTCCCTTTATTTTTTTTAAAACTACATTTTTGTTACAAGAATTTTCTCTGTCATATGCCAGAATTCAGTCTCATCTATATTATATATGACGTAGCAGTTACTCATTCGGTTTCTTGTGTCTAAGGACATTACTCTATCTCTGAATACGTCACTTCTGAAAAAAACCTTTATGAATAACTAGATAAGATTTTCTACTTTTTGATAACCTTCTGATTTATCATCTCCTGATACATAAGTCGGATCTTGGATTATCGCTTTTGCTGTTAACCATGTATCATGCATTTAATTCCTGGTTCTTTCTCTTTTGCTTTCCTCAATTACTGTATCTCAGAGGTCTTCCAGTTTTCTTTTTGTATTTTCCATCAACAATGTGATGTCTACATAATATATATAGCTACGTATAAGCCGACTGATCGGGATTAGTCTTCTAGTCCTCTTAGAATTATCTCGCAGTACAGCTTAACTAAATCCAGTAAGAACACACTTCCCTATCGTATTTTGAATTCTTTAAATGCATTCATTTTCTCATCCAAACTGTTTTACGTATTATTTGCAGATTTTTTTAAAGTAAACCATTCTTCTTAATGTTTTGAATATTATTTTTTGCGTTATATTTTATCAAAGGCATTTTTGCAACATTTACGTGAAGATCTCATAATAAAAACTATTTTCTACATAAAAAATTATTGAATAAACTGAAGTGTTTTTCTCTACTGCGGGTATAATTCTAATTCCAGCTTTAATGACTAGAGTTTTATTATTACTTTAGTACATCAAGTTGAGTGTCCGATGAAGTTCTCATTTTTTGAAACGAATTTCATTTTCATCTTAATGTAAATTGATATACTGAAATTCTATGTTGAGTAATTTATGCCACTTCGGTGATCTTATCAATCGTCCAAATCGCCCATATGAATCTATAATGACAAGTTCCTATGGTCTTGCTAAGTTTTTATTCCTCTTGACTCGTGCTAAACTAACATCAACTTTTCATATTCAGTGTCCTTCCACGTTTTTTTTTCTTTTTTTTATAATCGTTTCACCCCATGCAAGACTGCTACTGGTGCTCTAGGTGTGACATAAGAGGAGAGTGAAAAGAAAAAAGAACATGTCGTGGGTGTGGGTGTAAGAGAATAGGTTAGAGAAGGATGGGGAGACATTGCTGTGAAAAGAGCTGCGAGAAAAACAAGATACAAGGGGTGAGAGGACGAGAGTCAGGGAGATAATAGATGTCAATTTACGTTGCATTTAAGCATTTTAAACCCTTGGAGATTGTAGCTATGAGGGAAGCAAGTATACAGAACGGAGTTCCACAGGTGGAAAGTGCGTCAAAATGAAGCAACTAAAGTAGAAGTTGCGGTTACATTTGATTATTTTCTTTTAAAAGGGTGAGGGCTATTTGCCAGTATAGTATCTCGGGCATATTCGTACAGATGGGGCTAAACTTGTAGGAGCAGAAGCCGTGAAAGTATTTTGTATAAGAGACAGAGGGAAGCCTCATCACGTCGGTGAGAAAGTGACTGGAGTTAAGATCAATTAGAGAGTCATCTTTGGATTTTGTCGAGACCCCGAAAGAAACAACAGAAGCGCCCGACCATTATTTAAAGCAGTATTCAATGCACAGGCGGATGGTAGATTTCTATATGAGCAAGATGGATTCAGACGAGAAAAACTTCCTGGACCGATACACTGATTTGAACTTTCTAGCAGTAGATTTAGCTATTGATTCAATGTAGTTCCACTTGAGATTGCCTGGTTTTAATATAGACTAGCAATATAGCCCGGCGTTGCTCGGGTGTAATGAAAGCTTTAAAATTACTCCATGGTCCTGGAGCTCAGACTCAGCCTAAAGTATATCTGTGTGAAGTTTGGTGAGAATCGGATAAAAATTGTGGATTTGTATAGAGGACATACAGACAGATAAACAGACACATACACAAACATCTTGCCTTTTATATATATATATATATATATATATATTATCGATTTTCTGCACTATTGTAAGAACTGCAACCTTGAGACTTCTGAATATCGTTTCTTATGTCTTTGTCTATGAGTGTATCAAATTTGATTAAAATCGGACCACTCCTTCTATAACCCGATTTTTTATTATCGATTTTCGATATTTATCAGGGGTACCTCGACACAAAACCTAGCTAAGGACACTCGCAGACGCTTATTGTACAACTGTGTAAATTTTAAAGTAAATCGGTTCAGCCGTTTCGGAGTCTATAGGTAACGGACACACACACAGACACACACACAAAGTTCCATTTATAAATAAGTTTAGATTAGATTAGATTTCTCTGTTCTATTTTTACGGTAGATGTATTCTGCATTTTATTTTTTTCATTATGAAATTTATTAAAATAGTAAATCCATAGAAAATTATCCTGTTTTATTCATATGATTCTGACTCCAGAACCAAAAAGTACATGAAAGTTTCATCAAATGTAACCGCAACTTCGACTTTTGCTGCTTCTTTTTACGCACTTTCCACCTGTGGAACTCCCTTCTGTATACTTGCTTCCCTCATAGCTACAATCTCCAAGGGTTTAAAATGCTTTTTCTTCTTTTTTTTTCTTTTTTTTTTTTTTAATCATATCACCCCGAGCAAGGCGGTAACGCCACTGAAGCGCAAGGGGCTACGTAAGAGTGAAAAGATTGGAAAAGAAAAAAGCCGGAAACCACATCCTAAGCAGGAAACAAGGGATGAGCCTCTTCACCTGTTCAATAGACGTGGGTGGAGTGTGAACCGGGCGATAGTTTAGTCTATCTAGTTCAGTTGAAGTAAAGAAAAATAAATAAAGAAAAGAGTGAAAAGATTGGAAATGCAACGTAAATTGACATCTGTTATCTCCCTGACTCTCGTCCTCTCACCCCTTGTATCTTGCTTTTCTCGCAGCTCTCTTCACACCAGTGTCTTTAGAGACGTTTTCTCCCTTGATATTACTTATATGCCTATTACATATGTGTTTGATTATTGAGCCTTTCATTACTGCCTTGTTCTCTTGTAATTCTTTTGTTTTTATTTAACGACATGTATTCTATGCTATTAGTCACTTAAGTGCCATACGTGATACACGCTTTAGGCGATCATGTCTCGAAAGAGACATGACTGACTGGGCAGAAGATTATCCCGCAGTAGATTGTCATTGCTGTCTACGGTAGACCAAGGCTATAGAACCCAATCTGTTCTATTATTTGACTCATAGCTAGAGGGAGAAGAGATGTATTATTTTATTAAGTAGTAATTAGTGGGGGATCAGTTTATTACTTCATAACAATATAAAACTGATACCCCACTTTATGCCCAGTAGAAACCTTAATCATGGTTCAAACTATTATATTCAGTCGTTCAGTTAAGTGCCATACGTGATACACGCTTCGGGCGATCATGTCTCTACTTCATAACAATATAAAACTCCAAGCAAGGCGGCACCGCTACTGATGTGCAGGGGGCTACATAAAAGAGTTAAAGTTTTAAGGAAAAGAGTGAAGACAAAGACGGACCAGCTACAGTAGGTGAAAAGGAAAGTGCAAGAGAAGGATATGGACACAGAAGTGAAGACAGTTACGAAGGTAGAGAGAAAGAAAAAGAACAAGATACACGGGGTGATGTGGAAAGGGCTGGAGTTATGTGGATAAGAGATGGGAATTGACTTTGAATTTAAATTATTGGAGATTATAGCCGCCAGGAAAGAAAATATATGGAAGGGAGTTCCACAGGCAGAAAGCCCGAGAAAAGAAGCTGAGGGTTGTAGAATTGTTGCCTGCATTTGGTTGATCTAACTGTTAAAGGTTGGGACATTGATGCCAGTCTGATTACCAGAGTAAATTCGGTAAAAAATAATATTTTATGCTTATTTTTATACAACTTAGAGATAATCATTGTTTTACAGTGCAAAATGGGACATGCAATGAGGAAGGAGGGCTTGGAGAACCTGATACTAACAGGCCAGATAGAGGAAAAGAGACAGAGGATAACATATTTGATGGGCCTGAGCAGGTGGATGACAGAACGGGGGGTTGCACGATGTTACAGGAGAAAGCGTGCTAAGAGCCACCACGGATAGTGAGATGTGGAAAGCCATGAACGCCTACGTCCTGAAAGAACATAGCACTTAAAAGAAGAAGATTTTCGACGTGTCCGAAATGTAATTCAGAACTTTTACTCTCTTCCTCACCTCTCTTGTCTTTCAATATTCTTTCTGTATTTTCGATCAACACATCGTCATTAACGTATTCTATTTTGAATGCTTCTACTGATTTTGTATCAATTAACATTCCTTCCTCGTCTTCATGTATGTGCAGTGTCTCTTTAATAAATAGGCAATCATGGCCCTTCACGATTTCTTATCTTTTGTAGCACATAAATAACATTTGAGACTTTCACTATAACCTCCATCTTTATGTTCTACCCACCATCTTCACAAACTCATTATGCATGTTACTGGCTGCTTCTCCCTACCTCATTTGCCTTCACTACAACTTAGAGGTAATCATTGTTTTAGAGTGCAAAATTTCATTTTGTAAGTTATTAATGGTAAAGAAGTCTACAGAGTTTTAATGATTCCTGTCGATCATTCTATTTTCGCAGGCGCCTTGGATAATCTCCAAAACAAATGTTGACCATTCGCTCTGCACCAATGAATTCATTTTACTTCGCGTTCATTACATGACCTATGTCCAAACTTACCAACCATTTCACTTTGAACCCTTTCTTCTTTTGACAATGCCCCAAAACGCTTTTCCTCCTACTTTTATCAAAGTTTAGTCTGACTCCTTTTCATTTTACTCTCCTTTACATACGTTTCAATGATCACCATTCAGTAAAATTTCTTGCCTCACATTTCCTGTTTTCATTTTTCTAACTTCACGTATTTACGCAATATCTTAACATTTCATGTCTCGATTGTGATCTTTATTGCAGACAGTTGATAGATAATTATCAGTTGACACCAGCCATTTGCAAAGGACCTGATCCCTTTATACCGTTATCCAATAGTTGTGAATTGCCGTAACTGTCCTTAGGAAGGATAATGAAGTGGTTTCCTGTTGTCTTCTCTATAGTGTTGAAGGCTATATTGGTTCTTAAAAGTGGACGAAATTAATGAAAGATGTCCTATGTTTATTAGTTTTTTAAAATAAAGTTAATGAGAACTTCTATATTTCTATCGTTTTTTAAATGAACATGATATTTATGACTATTTTCCTTCAGTTCTTAAATCCGGTTAAAATTGATGAAACTTTCATGTGCTTTTTGGTTCTGGAGTCAGAATCATATGAATAAAACATTTAATATTAGTTTTTAAATCATGATAAATTTATGAAAGCCTTAATGTGTTCCTTGTTTGTTCTTTTAATTAAGTGTTTTTGAACTGAAATCGACAATTTTATACTCATAGGAAAATATGTAAAGAATCAATTATCGAATATTTTAACAGTATAATTTTCTATGGATTTACTATTTTAATCAACAATTTCAAACTGAACGACCAGGTAAATTAAATCCTTTCCTGTCATGACTGTTGCATGCTAGATAGTATTTTTGATAATATAGATAAGACCATCTTTCTGCACCAGTTTTCAAATAAATTTGTGTTGGATGACTTCAATGCCTAACCATACCAGGCAGCTTAATCACTATGTTATTGAGCTCGCTGGCATCCAAACCCTGAATGTTTCAATCTTTCACGGAGGTGGTAGGCTTCCCAACGCATTTTCTCAGTAATCTTGATGGACAT
This sequence comes from Ascarosepion bandense, assembly GCA_037127315.1. NCBI lineage: Eukaryota > Metazoa > Mollusca > Cephalopoda > Sepiida > Sepiidae > Ascarosepion > Ascarosepion bandense. The sequence goes on along the minus strand of JBBBDQ010000436.1, from coordinate 8,890,974 downwards.
GCTTCTCTTTTTGATTTTTTTCTTTCCATGATTCGTGTCATACTCTGCAGCTCTGCTCTTTTGGCAACTCCGATCATTCAGTAAAATCTCCTTCTGTACTCTCATCTGCCATGAAGATCCTACCAACAGAAGAGCTCGCTGTTATCAACGCACTGATTGGGACACATTACATGACTTACTTCGCGACATCCCTTGGAAATAAATTTCTAATCCTCCTGTTCAAAACTCTGCCCCCTGAAGTTGCCTCCTGGAACAAACATCGAATAAAAACTGTCATTCCAGTGCTGATACAGTGCTGATTGCAGACACGGAAAGGAAACGACAAGACCTCCTACAGAAAGTAGCTGAAGAGAGTGACAAAAAAGACTACAAATAAACTGCAAGAAAACCGAATGTATGGTCATCAGTAAAAAGGGCAACCCAATATGTCAAATACAGGTCGAGGATACTAGAATCAAGCAAGTACAAAAATTTTAATACGTTGGAAGTGTTATAACAGAAGACGGAAAGTGCGACACAGAAATTCGAAGACGAATTGGCATGGTGAAGGACGCGTTCCAGGAGCTGAGTAAAGTATTAAGACACAGGAAACTTTCACTAGAAACAAAGAAGAGAATACTAGATTGCTATGTGATGCGACAGAAATGTGGTTCTAGTGAAGGATGATGCAGATATCATGGACCTAGCATGTGAGCATCAGGAATAGACGACTGAAGTTCGTGGGATATGCAATGAGGAAGGAGGGCTTGGAGAACCTGATACTAACAGGCCAGGTAGAGGAAAAGAGACAGAGGATAACATATTTGATGGGCCTGAGCAGGTGGATAACAGAACAGGGGGTTGCACGATGTTACAGGAGAAAGCGTGCTAAGAGCCACCACGGATAGTGAGATGTGGAAAGCCATGAACGCCTACGTCCTGAAAGAACATGGCACTTAAAAGAAGAAGAAGATTTTCGACGTGTCCGAAATGTAATTCAGAACTTTTACTCTCTTCCTCACCTCTCTTGTCTTTCAATTTTCTCTGTATTTTCGATCAACACATCGTCATTAGCGTATTCTATGTTGAATGTTTCTACTGATTTTGTATCAATCAACATTCCTTCCTCGTCTTTATGTATGTGCAGTGTCTCTTTAATAAATAGGCAATCATGGCCCTTCACGATTTCTTATCTTTTGTAGCACATAAATAACATTTGAAACTTTCACTATAACCTCCATATTTATGTCCTACCCACCATCTTCACAAACACATTATGTATGTTACTGGCTGCTTCTCCCTACCTCGTTTGCCTTCACTGTGTCTAATGGAAATCAAATTCTCCAAGCCCTCTTTCCTCATTATAGCCCAGAAATGATCCTAGGCAAAAGTATCCGTTTCGTTCGCATCTTCCTTAGAACTTCCTCGTAACCCACATATTCTGTCCATAGAAATCTTCTGTAGAAACACATTTCTGTTACCCATGGTCGCTTTTTCATGTGTAAAACAGTTGTCCATTATCCGCTGCCATATTATAGAAATAATATTGCATCACACTAGTTCACTCTGACCTTTGTTTCCAACGAAATTGTCCTGTTTCTTAGCTTTCTTCTGGAAAACAACTCTCCCTATTCTAATGTATGCTTAGATTACTGTGTCTCATCTTCCATCGCCTGTTATAACATTTCCCAATTAAACAATACTCGCTTTCCTAATTAAACAATACTCGCTTTCCCAATTAAACAATACTCGCTTTCCCAATTAAACAATACTCGCTTTCCCAATTGAAAAATACTCGCTTTCCCAATTAAACAATACTCGCTTTCCCAAGTATATCATCCAAATCTCTTAAAGATTTTGTTGAGTGCAATATTGATATGGAGTTTTGCGATTCTTTTCCATCACTTTAATTTCACGAAATGTGTTTTCACGACTGTTGTCGTTCCTTTTTGTTAGGGCGCCGCTCCAATTTGACTACAAATGGACTGTTCCCATTGTTATATATAGCAATGGTGGATTCTCTACAGGAGAGTCGTACAGAGTCCCTAGACTGACGACTCTACGACACTGTCAGCTCTCTGCCTTCGGGTAGAGGGCGCTCTCTGCTTCCGAGCAGAGAGCAATAACCCAGTCGTGGTTCCGCCGAAGGGTAGAAGCACGACTGGGCAAAAATAGACAGACATTTTTTGGCCGGGCCATATAGCCCGGACATCCCAGATATAAACTGACCATGTGTCATATGTTGCCCTTACTGGGACGACTAAATAATGAGTCGTACAGAGTCACTTGAGAGTCTCTAATGCGTTACTGAAGAGTCAGTGCGAGTCAGTGAAGAGTTAGTCACACTTCCGGTGGCGTACCGGAAGTAATCATGTATACACACGTCTTACGACGGACTGGACTCTTGTATCTTTCTATTGTAAATATTACTAATCACTTCTGTACATACTAACCGTCTTTCCGCGGAATACAACTTATATTCTGATTCTGTTGTTGAGTTATTCATTTATACTTGGCGACATAACACTTTTTTCATTTTTATAAAAAGATTTGACATGCTTTTGAAGTGATGTTTGTTTTGCTAAGAATTTCGGATAATGAGTCGGCTTTGTTTTAAAAATATCCTTTGCTATAGCATCCTCTTCATCCGCTCTGCTTTTGTTTTACTTACTTTTAGCTTTCTCGGTTGATCCTTTGTCTCTTTTTCTCACCTTATTTGTCTAATTACCTCCCTTCATGTTCCTCTCTTCTGCAACATCGCTGATTATTCCATGTATTGTTTCAATTTGCCAAAGCACATAGATGCGTTGTTGGACTTGCATACAGCAATGATACAAATGCAAGTACATTAAAATATCTTGAGATTATATATATCAGAATGTGTGCAAGCTCTTCGTGATGATGACCCGTTATGTACAGGATCTGATGTTATGCATGCTTGGCATTTGAATGGTGCTCGGGTGAGCATACGGCGATTTTATAGTTGTGTGTTTTCTTTCCAGGAGGCCGAGAGATTGAAAGCATCAGAACACTCGGCAATATAAAACATCACTCAATAAGTTCCGGGCCTGACATATGAGATGGCGCCACTTATAAAAAATCCATATAATTCTCATGAAGTAGTAACCTTCAGATGGCACGTGACAAAATTTGGGTCCAATCCGATTAGCTTACAAATTACAGTTATTTTTAAGTGAAGCTTCTGTTGTAAATTTTCAAAACAATGAAAAATCTTAATTCGATGTGTTGATAGAACATTGCTTTCTGATAAAAAAAAATACTGTTCAAGCAACCCAATAGCTTGATAAGTGTTAATCGCTCTCTACTCCATCGGAAACAACGGTGGTATGCTGAGTTTAAACGCGATCGTACAAACACAAATAATGCTGAACGCTCAGGTTGCCTAAAATCGGTAGTTGTCGCAGAAAACACCCAAACAATCTACAAACTCTGTTTGCCCGAGCGTAACTTGAAGTTAAGTGAGCTAGCAGAAGAGTTGAACATATCAGAAAGCAGTGCATTCATTATTTTACATGAACGTTTATCAATAAGAAAGCTGTGTTCAAAATGGGTGCCGCGTTTGCTCACAGTCGATCAAAAACACCAACGCGTCGACGATTCAGAGCGTTGTTTACAATTGTTTCAACGAAAAAGAAGTTTTTTCGTAAATATGTGACATTAGATGAAACATGGACCTACCACTTTAATCCGAAGTCAAATCGGTAGTCAGCTGAATGGACATCAGCAGGTTAAAGACGTTCAAAGCGACCAAAGATACAAACATCAGCAAGTTATTTCGTTCATCGATTACCTTGAGAAAAGAAGAACCATCAATAGCAAATATTATATAGTGTTGTTGGTGCGTCTGATCGAAGAAATCGCCACAAAAATCGGCCACAAATGAAGAAGAAAAAATGTTAGTCTATATTTCTGAGATGAGGTAGTATTTACAGTATTTACATTATTACTCCAGCGTTCTTCAGATGTTAGAAATTTCAAACCGAACCCTTTATTACAATCACTAAGGTGACTTGAGCCAAAGAGTTGTGAGTTCAGTACCAGGCTACAGCAGTGGTAAACAAGTAACTTACATGGTTAGAGGGAGATAACTCATGACTACCAGAAGAGACTCTAAGCAAAGAATCAGAATGATATACCCCAGTGATTGTAATAAATGGTTCGGTTCGAAATTCCTAGCACCTGAAGAAGGCCGGAGTGTACAACGGCCGAAACATCGTACAAATTGTTTCTTTCTAATTAGTTTGTACTCCTCACTCTTTTCTAATTAATCTTTTTACATTTATGTAGCCCCCTGCACATCAGTGCCATTTCCGCCTTGCTCGGGGTGAAATGATTAAAAAAAACATGGCAAAAAAGATGGAGACAATAGTCCGAATAATGTAAATACTGAAATACTGTAAGAAAAAAGTGATCTTTCACCAGGACAACACACCGTGTCACAAGTCAATCCCAACGATGGTAAATTGCACTTCAAATTGTTTCTTCATCAACCCTTTTCTCCGGGCAGGCCTGGCCCCCGGCGACTACTGACTGTTTGCAGACCTCAAAAGACTGATCCGGAAAAATAGATTTGGATCCAAAGAAGTGATATCGGAAACTGAGGCGTATTTTGAGTTCAAAGACAAATCGTTCTACAAAAAAAACATCGGATGGTTAGAAAAGCGTTGGAATCGATGTCTCACCCTAGAAAGAGACTATGTTGATGAATAAAGTCGAATTTTGCCTAAACGGTATTTTGTGTTTCTTTCTTTTATCAATTGTGTGATGCGTTATTTATTCGTTTAAAGCAGGTACTTCCATAGATTTGCGATAGAGATTAATTTTTTTAAAATGAAAATATCTTTCTTGAAGCTTTTGTTTTTGTTTTAATCTTAAGCTAACAGATTAAATTTAATATTTCCAATAGCAAAATATTTTGCTTCTAATTCAAAACTAATAAAAAATCTATTTTTCGAATTTTTACTTAAGCTCGAACATTGGTGAAAAAAAATTTCAATATATATATATATATATATAACTGTAAATTTGTCGTTGAACACGTCTCAAAAAACCCACCGAATACAAAAATGAAGGGGCAAAAATGGTAACAAAAAAGAAACGAACTAAGCACTTGAACATTAGTCAAAGCACGAGTCGAAAGAAAAAAACCCGAGACGAGTAACCTAACACGTAGAGCAAATAAGAAAGTACTTAGCTAACTTAGAGAGCCAGCGAACCTACCAAGGTTTCACGAAATTGGATCTTTATGGAAAGTTGACCAACTTTCCCTAAAGATCCAATTTGGTGAAACCTTGGTAGGTTTGCTGGCTCTCTAGGTTATCTACTTACTTTCTTATATATATATATATACCTCCACTAAAATCACGATACATAAGGTTTAAATTAATTTTTAAAATCAAAAATTTTCATTTTAGCTTTAACTGAAAGCTAAAAGATTCAATTTACTATTTCTAGTAAGAAACATACTCTGATGTATTTCGAACAGAAATTATATAGATAGGAATTGATTTTCAATTTTTCTTGTTCGTTAAAATAGCTGATTAGCGCCCATTTTTAGTCGTCTTTCATTGCGATGTAATTCTCTGTATCAAAAGAATCTTCCAAAAATAAAATATACTTTTCTGAAATTTCATTTGTGGAATATTAACTGATTTAAAGTATAATTAATTTGATTTGAAATAAATATTTACTTTCAGTGTTTTTACTCCATAGATTTGATCTGTAAAACATAATTTAAGAAAATGAAAAAGCACCTTTCTTTGTATATTTTTCAAGTACTCAGTTATCGTTAGAATTTTGGAAAATATTCTCCGTAATTTTAAGAATTTTTACTTGAAATTTGTTATAATCATCGCTCTTATTTTCTGCTTATGTTGTGTATTGTTTCCCATACTTTCAAAGATGGGCGCGTAATACACTTTCAAAATTCTTTTAAAATTATCGATGTTTGAAGACTTGTATTAAGCTTTTACATTTACGATTAGTAAATATAGTTTATAATTAATAGTAAAATAACCTAAAAGGTAAATATTAATACAGAGTTTGAAGATTTAAAACTTTGTAAATTATGATTATTTTTTTAAATGAAAACAATTCTTGTAAAAATTAATTATTTATCGGAAAGTATTTTTATTAAGACAAAAGTGTCCTTATTTCATCTTGTTTATAAAAGCAATTACATATTCTTTAATTAAATAATATCATAATTCTATTTCATTTCTTTATTTTACGATTCGGAACTGATTATCGGTAAATGGTGTTTCTGGTTGACAAAAACATATTAGTGATTTAAATTTTCCAATGAGTCGTTCTTTAAACTAATATAAATATAAAGAGGCTGATACGTTAATTTCTCGAAATCAAGTCAGGGGTTAACATATATATATATATTTTTTTTTCAATTCAGATACTTCAATCCAAGGGAAAAAAGCAGGAAGGTAAATTCCAAAATCCCGATCCTAATTAATATTAAAAATTTTATTTTAATATTAAAAAATGATACAGGAAGAGAGCTCTATGTAATAAAATATTACAGAGCAAATATAAATTAAAAAAGGATTAATTCAATGATGTTGAATGGCCATTTCAATATGAAGATCCCACGGGGGATAACACATCACCTCAGCAACAGAAAAATCCTTTCAGAAACTGGAGAAAAATTAGTCTACTTTTCTTTTTAAATAGATTTGCAAATAAATTAAAAAAAGAAAATAAGGAAAAATAAAGGAAAAGATAAAGATAAAACAAAATAAAATCAAATAAACAAGAAAAAAAAATTGAAATTTTTTCTTTTCTTGTTTACTTGATTTTATTTTGTTTTATCTTTTTCTTTTCCTTTATTTTTCCTTATTTTCTTTTTTATTTTATTTTTTAATTTTAATTTATTTGCAAATCTATTTAAAAAGAAAAGTAGACTAATTTTTCTCCAGTTTCTGAAAGGATTTTTCTGTTGCTGCGGTGATGTGTTATCCCCCGTGGGGATCTTCATATCGAAATGGCCATTCAACATCATTGAATTAATCCTTTTTTAATTTATATATATATATATATATATATATATATATATATATATATATAGTGTGTGTGTGTGTGTGAGTCAAGATTTCAAAAAACAATTTTTTATAATTTCAATCATTTGTGAGTAAGCTCTTAAAATATAATTAAAATTCGACAATTATTTGATTTTTGCAATAATTTTCAAATCAATGTGTTTTTACGATAAAAAAGACGCGAAAATTCCGATAGCAATTTTTGGTCTGCCAAGAAAAATAAAATTATTTAATTTCGATGAAAAAGAAATTTTGTTTTATCGAATTTTTAGACTTTTTCATAACGGTATTTTTTTTTTTAACGAAAAAATAGAGGTACTTACATTTAAGTCATGAGAGTAGTGCAATGAACTGTTATTCTAATAAGAAATCCAGAAATGTCTCTCTTCCGATGATAAGAATTTTTAGTAAACATTGATGCATTCCAGAAATTAAAACTTTACTTCAATTTATAAAGCACTAAAAACACATTTGATCAGAATGTTTCCAACCTTACTTCACTTGCAACAATGAGTAACCTTTTGTGACAGATTTTTTCCCTAACAATTGAACTTTATGTCGTAGCGCTTTCAACAAAGGGGAAATAAAATCAAACAATTCGTACATATGTACTTTGTGCCACCTCTTTTATTCCTGAAATACGTTTCTAACACAATAATATTAAATGGTAATACCATAACCGCGTAGTTTGCATAGGAGGCCAGAGTGCCAAACCCTGTCGAAAGCCTTGGAGATGTCCAGAGCAACCGCGCGAGCCTCGTCAGACTCATCAAGGGCCTTTCAAAATCCCCTACATTTAAGGCATTTTAAATCTAGAAGTCCCATGGTTATCAAGGACTGACTTAAATTAACACACAAAACCTGTTCGTAATCAATATTTTAGTAACAAATAGTGTAATTGATTGTGTTTATGTTTTGACGTTTGTTTATAAATTCCAAAAAATATTAAAAATGAAAATGATTTTTGTTGTTTTCCAGCAAAACAAGGAAAATAACGAAACTCGATTAAGAAATGGCTAGTAAATTTTAATGATTCTAAAACGAAGCTACTGTCAATTAACCATCATCGACAATCTCACCTACCTCCCATTAGCATGGACCAGGCTTGCCTCCCAGAGAGTAAAACACTATGCCTCCTTGGTCTCACACTTTCAGCGGACCTCAAATGGAATGACTATATCGAATCCATTGCTAAATCCGCTGCTATGAAAGTCGATTCTCTGTGTAGGGCGCGGAAGTTTTTTCCGTCTAAATCTATCCTGCACATTTACAAATCTACCATCCGCCCGTGCATTGAATACTGCTGCCATATCTGGTCGGGTGCCCCTGCTGTTCTCCTCGGGCTTCTCGATAAGGTTCAGAGGAGGGTCTGTAATGTGATAGATACCGACTTGGCAGACCGCCTGCAGTCTCTCTCCCGCCGGCGAGACGTGGCTTCCCTGTGTCTCTTCTATAAATACTTTCACGGCTTCTGCTCCGATGAACTTAGATCACTGGTGCCTCCTAAATACGCATTTGCACGAGATACTAGATTAGCAACTAGATCCCACCCTTTTACAGTGAAACCGATAAAATGCAGCCGTAACTTCTACTCCAACAGTTTCTTTCCTCGCACTTCCCGACTGTGGAATTCTCTTCCAAACGATTGCTTCCCCGACGGCTACAATCTCCAGGAGTTTAAATGTAAGGTCAATAGATACCTCCTAACACACTAACCTGCTCCCATTCTATCAAACACTCTTCCCATCTGCCCGACCCTCATCCTCGCTATCCTTACTCATCTGTCACCTTTCTCCTGACATTCCCTATGTCTATCCACTCCTTCTCTTTACCTTCCCCTATGTAGCCCCATGCGCAATAGTGGCAGTGGGATGCCTTGCTTGGGGTGAGATGATTAAAAAAAAAAAAAAGTAGGTAAAAAGAAAAAGTATCGCTAAAGTAAAGGACAAAGAGATAAAGAGATAAAGAGTTATAAAGATAACAGCAAAAGAGAATATCAGGAGCAATTAATTACGGAATGGGAACTTGAAAGGTTTTCTTTTTGTGAATCGTTTACCTGTGGGCAGAAGGTAATTAGGATTCGAATGATTAAAGTATTTGGAATGAAAAAGATATGGAAATACACAGGAAGTTTAGAATTTTAATTCATCGATTGTTGTCTTGTCCGTTCTTTGATCGGCACCAAATGCACACACTTCATATAGAACAGGTGGACAAGAATTCGCTAATAATTAGCGAAGGTAATCAGCCAAACTAGCGGAGATGGTTTGCCGTGATGTAGTCTTTGGCTATGCGCCTTACATCTCAGTAATCCAGCAGTTTGCATAGCGACTGGAGTTTTCCATTCTCCCTTTACGAGCTCGAACTCACGCCACGTTAATGGTTTACTCTTCTTTTCTTTCATTTTCTTTCCACTACTAAGAAAGTTTTGAAAAAAAAAAAGAGCAATATCTAGAATACATTTTTGATTCGGTGCCAATGTTTTAATATTTTTGTTACATATTTTCAAACCTGCGACTTGGTCAAATTTCTTCAAAACTGTGTCAGGATTTTTATCCTATTTCCTCGGACCCATCCAACTCTCGCCCTATCAGTCTTCTACCGATATTCGGGAAAGTATTCGAGGCTATAATCAATGCTGAAATAGTTCATCATCTCACCGCCCGCAAACTGTTCTCCGACAGGCAATATGGATCCCGCTTTGCCAGGTCCACGGCCGACCTGCTAACAACCGTAACTGAGTACATGCTACAGGCCCTTGATGAGTCTAACGAGGCTCGGGCAGTTGCTCTGGACATCTCCAAGGCTTTCGACAGGGTTTGGCACTCTGGCCTCCTATGCAAACTACGCGGTTATGGTATTACCGGTCGCCTGCTTGACCTAATCCAATTTTTCTTAAATAACCGCAAAATGAAGGTCGTTCTGAATGGGCGTGCCTCTTCGTCCTATAACACGAATGCTGGTGTCCCACAGGGCTTTATCTTGGGCCCGACGCTCTTCCTTATTTTCATCAACGAGCTCCCAGGTGAGATCAAGTCCCAAGTAGGCATCTACGCAGATAGCACTACAATATACTCCCGCACCAGTAAGAAACCTGTCGTGGCGGACAGACATAATCTCGCTGCTGACATTGAACGGGATCTACACTCTGTGGTGAACTGGGGCAAGAAGTGGCTTGTCAAATTCAATTCATCTAAGACCAAGCTGTTGTCTGTCAACCATTACAGGCAACCTCTCCTGCCTCCTATAAGCATGGACTAAGCGATTCTCCCGGAGAGTAATACACTACGCCTCCTCGGACTTACCCTGTCCTCAGACCTCAAATGGAACCACTATATTGAATCCATAGCAAAATCTACTGCTAAGAAGGTTGGGTCACTATGTCGATCCAGGATGTTTTTTCCACCTGAATCCATCCTGCATATATACAAGTCAACCATCCGTCCGTGCATGGAGTACTGCTGCCATTTATGGTCAGGTGCCCCTGCCGTTCTCCTCAGTGTTCTTGACAGGCTCCAAAGGAGAGTCTGTAATGTGATATGTGTACTGATCTGGCGGCTCGACTGCAGCCACTTCCCCATCGTCGAAATGTGGCCTCCCTTTGTCTGTTCTATAAATACTTTCATGGCTTCTGCTCAGACGAACTTAAGTCACTGATGCCACCTCAACAGGTGTTTACTCGTGCAACCAGACTGACAACTGGGTCCCACCCATTCACAGTCAGGTTAGCCAAATGCAGACGACAATTCTACTCCTGCAGCTTCTTCTCTCGCACTTCCTGCCTGTGAAACTCGCTCCCGTATTCTTGCTTTCCTGACGGCTACAACCTCCAGAAATTTAAATGCAATGTCAATACTCATCTACTAACCACTGGACTCTAGCTCTCTCCCCACCCCCGTATAACCTTCCCTTTCTCTCCACCTATGTATCTGTCATCGCACCTGCTTTCTCGGCTTTCTATTGTTCCTTTCTAACTAGTTTGTACTCCTCACTCTTTCCTAATTAATCTTTTTACATTTATGTAGCCCCCTGCACATCAGTGGCGTTTCCGCCTTGCTCAGGGTGAAATGATAAAAAAAAAATCACATACTAGCAATATAGCCCGGCGTTGCTCAGGTGTAATGAAAGCATTAAAACTAATCCATGATTCTGGAGCACAGACTCTTTGGACGTTGCTACGAAAGACTAAAAAGCAATAGTTGTTTCCAGTTAAAGCAAAACCGTAGACTGAAAGAAAAATGAATGGATGTAAGTCAAATTTTGATTTTTTGGTATCGATATCAAATAAGTTTTTTCATCGTAAACTGAATTTTGAAGGATAAATAAGTCCTCTGAGTAAATGGTATCATGGCTGAGACTAAAAACTACAATTATACCTACTTAGAGCCAAACCCGAAGCAAAAACTAAAATGAAAGGGCTGAAAAAAATACAGAAATACAGGCAGATAAACAGACACACACACAAACATCTTGCCTTAATATATATATATATATATATATATATATATATATATAAATTTTCTGCACTATTGTAAGAACTGCAACCTTGAAACTTCTGAATATCGTTTCTTATGTCTTTGTCTATGAATGTATCAAATTTGATTAAAATCGGACTTCTCCTTCTATAAACCGATTTTTCGATTATCGATTTCCGATATTTATCGGGGGTACCTCGACACAAAACCAAGCTAAGAACACTCGCAGACGCTTATAATACAACTGTGCAAATTTTAAAGAAAATCGGTTCGGCCGTTTCGGAGTCTATAGGTAACGGACACACACACACACAAAGTTCCATTTATAAATAAATTTAGATTTAGATTGACGACACGGAAAACACATGAGCACACCTAAAAACCTATAGAACGTTTACTTTTAACCTGTTCTGGAAACTTGGATAAGGATCTACCTTAAATTCAGAAAAGGCTATATGCATATCTTGATTTTGAGCCTTTCTGAAAATATGATTTATCTTTAACTCAATACAGAAAAGCTAGGAGAATATATTAATAATTTTCGACGTAATATTAAGAATTATAAAGAAAAGTACATGTTTTTTCAAGGTCACCTATTTACATTATTTTCTTTCATCAAGTGAAACGTCAGTTTAGCTAAAAACAGAACTAATTATCTATTATTTGAGCAGAAAGGGAAGTATCTTTCTTTCTTTCTTTTTTTTTTTTTTTTTTTTTTTTTTTTGATTTGATGAAGCTTAGAAAGGCAAAAATGATAAATCAAATCTATTTTTTTATCAAAATGTTTTCCATTGTTTTGCGAAAATATATGGAGGAAATAGGGCTTGCAGAATTTAACACTCACAGGACATACTGAAGGCAATAAAAAAATGAAATCAGTAGGTAATGAGTTTATGTGAATGGCTGGCAAGGACAATATTGATGATAAATAGTCAAGTTACTTCTAGCAACAAAAGATAGAAAGTTGTGGCGATCCATTATCACCTACGTCTTGAAATGAGTTGATTCATTAAAGAAACAGATCAATAAAAATTTATATGATTCAACAACATTTCTAATTTAAATGCAAGTGAATTATATTAAACAAAAAGTCAACATTCTCTACCAAATGATCCAAAGAACACTAAACACTTCAAATAACTGGATCAGTTATAACAAATCTAAACTTATTTATAAATGGAACTTTGCGTGTGTATGTGTGTGTCCGTTACCTATAGACTCCGAAACGGCTGAATTGATTTTCTTGAAAATTTACGCAGTTGTACAATAAGCGTCTGAGAGTGTTCTTAGCTAGGTTTTGTGTCGAGGTACCCCCTATAAATATCGAAAATCGAAAAAATCGGCTTATAGAAGGAGAAGTTCGATTTTAATCAAATTTGATACACTCATAGACAAAGACATAAGAAACGATATTCAGAAGTTTCAAGGTTGCAGTTCTTACAATAATGCAGAAAATCGATAATATATATATATATAACAGGTAAGATTTTTGTGTGTGTGTGTGTGTGTGTGTGTGTGTGTGTGTGTGTTATCTGTCGTTATGTCTGTATTTTTTCAGCCCTTTTATTTTAGTTTTTGCTTCTGGTTTGGCTCTAAGTAGGTTTAATTGTAGTTCTTAGTTTCACCCATGACACCATTTACTCAGTGGACTTATTTATTTTGCCTTGACTTACATCCATTCATTTTTCTTTCAGTCTACGGTTTTGCTTTAACTGGAAACAACTATTGCTTTTTAGTCTTTTGTGCCAACGTCCAAAGAGTCTAAGCTCCAGGACCATGGATTAGTTTTAAAGCTTTCATTACACCCGAGCAACGCCGGGTTATACTGCTAGTTGTATATAAAGATATAATGACTAAAATAATCAAAATCAGTGAAGAATAGAATGAAAACCTACCGAAGGAAAAATAAATACAAATAGCCAGGCTATACTGCTAGTTTAGTGTAGAAGAAAAGGAAATTAAACTGAAAACTCGAGTTATGTTTTTAAACTCGTCATATCAAAACTATTATGTGAATGTCATGCATGGCCCCAAATTAGTTCAAAACTATATTAAGGATAAGCTGTATGCAACTGCATTCTAAGATCACATGTAGAAGAATGGCTTTGGGTTAGTGAATCTTGCCAAAGATGATCCTTCTTTGAATATTCTGAAGTAGCGCTACATAACGACAAACAAACGACCCTACCAAATAACAGAAACCCCATCAATTATGGACTACCAACAGCACCAGCAACAAAATGCATAGCACATGTAATTCAAAGAAAAATAATGGCACGTAATTTACTTCAAGTGACTTTCAAAATCTTTGTAAATACTATGAAGTTGAACATAACAACGCCGTCATACCACCCAAAATCAAAGGCTAAACCTTTTATTAATACGTTCAAAAGGGTGTTAAAGAAACCAAACGGAAGAGCCGGAAGAAGTAATGCTCCAACAATTTTTAAAAATTTATAGACTGACCCCTAACCTTAAGGTTATCGAGGTTGTCACCAGCGGAATTAATGTTTTAATCGGTGTTTGATAAATTACTACCTGAATGAAAAATAAAAACTTAGAGTATTACAAATTTAACTTTAAAAATTTCAGAACTAAAGGATAAGGTTTCTTTTGCTTTTATAAGGCAAGAAAGAAAAATTGTGAAGATGGCGAAATAGTAAAACGCGTTGGCAGGATTATATATATACTGCAAAATCAAAATTAGCAACATAAAATACATTTAAAACAATTAAAACACAGATATGCCAATAGATTAAAAGCCCAACAAAGAGATGTACCTATGGAAGTGCTGTACGATATCTTACAGTTGCCAAATCCAATTATAAATATTTAAACACAGCGTGTTAGTAAAAGAAAAAGAAATCCAAGAGAAGTACACTCCACCCACGTCTATTGAACAGGTGAAGAGGCTCATCCCTTGTTTCCTGTTTAGGATGTGGTTTCCGGCTTTCTCTTTTTCAAACTTTTACTCTTATTTTTTTCTTTTCTCTTTTTTTTTTCTTTTTTTTTTTTTAATTGGAGTAGATAGACTAAACTATCGCCTGGTTTACACTCCACCTACGTCTATTAAACGGGTGAAGAGGCTCATCCCTTGTTTCCTGTTTAGGATGTGGTTTCCGGCTTTCTCTTTTCACATCTTTTCATTCTTATTTTTTTCTTTTCTCTTTTGTTTTTGTTTTTTTTTTCCTTCTTTCAATTGGAGTAGATAGACTAAACTATCACCTGGTTTACACTCCACCCACGTCTATTAAACGGGTGAAGAGGCTCATCCCTTGTTTCCTGTTTAGGATTTGGTTTCCGGCTTTCTCTTTTCACATCTTTTCATTCTTACGTAGCCCCCTGCACGTCAGTGGCGTTACCGCCTTGCTCGGAGTGATATGATTTTTAAAAAAAAAGTGTTGAAACTGAACCCAAAGAGGGAATTTGTGTGTATTCCTCCCTCGCTAACTGGACACATGGCTTGGAGGTGATCCCCCCCTCCATCACACTACTGTCTGTTACTGCTTACTTAAAGGTAACTTAAACTTTCCAGAACTGAATAGAAGAAACAAAATGGAGATAATTTTTGAAATTTTCTTAACTTTTTTCTGTCAGTCAACCTGCAACTGGTAAGTTTTAGCCAGTGTGATCTTATTTTTTTGAATTTTTTATTTATTTAATTTTTTTTTTTTTTTTTTAAATTTTGGTTCTTATCTTTTCTGTCTAATTTTTGTTCCTGTTTTGTTACTAACCTAAGTTCCCTACTTGTCGCTCTTGTAATGCACTGCGACTGTTTGTGTAAATTGTTTTTAATTATCAAATTTAGGTTTGGTATATTAGGGTTTTGGTTATATGTAGGAATTCTAAGACCATCCATGTTTGTTTTTTTTTATTTTATTGTTCTGTCTTCCTCCCTTGCTAACTGGACACATGGCTTTGAGGTGATCCCCCCCCCCTCACACTACTGTCTGTTACTGCTTAAGAGAGAGGTGTTGTGTAGAAAGACGATGCACTCTAATTATTAAACATGGACTCGTCTCTCCGCTATGAGTAGAACGTCTGCTCTTGGGAACGGTCGTCGGAAAGTGGGTCGCCAGGCGTAGCGTTTCAGTCGTACGCATTATTAGTTTGCCTGTCATGTGATTAAACTTCTCTCTACCTTTTCTTCCAGTGTTTCCTTACAATATTATTAACCAAAAACACGAGCGTTATACGAACTTTATAACATTGGCATTCCACATTAATTCAAATAGGAGTTTATAAAGGAAACCTGCATCAACAATTTCCAGAGCCATGTGAGATCCAGAACTTTTTTTAAGAAAATGTAAGCGAAAAATTGTATAAATTTCTATTAAAAGCAGGACTGTCTGCTCGTTCAATGAATGCCAAAAGTTTCTTAGTCGGGAAACTGCTAATATTGCCATTATCATGTATACACAAGCATTGACTGATAGACGATGGATTATATATAACTATTTGAAAGTTGAAGGAATAAAATTAAATTTTAAACCTTAAATTTATAACCAACAGTCAACAAGTGAAATATACGCTCACAAGCGAATGTGAATACAAAATTGTAGGAGAAAAAAAACATATGTATATATATATATCGTTCATCGTTCATTCAGCAATGAAATAGAACACTCTCAGCTATTGGGCGTATATAATGATAATATACACGCTAGAAAGTCTGCCTCCTTTTACCGAGCGCCCCTAGCTCAGAGGTAGAATCGCCGACTGACGCCAATTCAGTCGAGTTTCAATTCTGGGTAAAAAGCAACCGGTTCTCTAACCGTACTGATGAGCTGTGATATAGCGAAACAGACCTGTCTGCGGATGACTATATATATATATATATATATATATATATATATATATATGTGTGTGTGTGTGTGTGTGTGTGTGTATAAATCCAGGTAAAAGGACACAAGGTTTTGCTATTTCCTCTGGCATTTATTTTTTTTATAAACAGTGCTCAATTCAATAAATATTGTAGAGCATAATATAATCATATAATTATGAATTAAAAGTACATTGCGACACGGAAAAAAACTTCTTTTTAAATGTAAATCATTTTCACAACCAACATCCAACATGACGAGATTCTATCTCGAAACATAGAAACTTCTGTGTCGCAATGCCTAAACTTGAGCATGTACTCTTCTAATAATTCTCTGCCATCTTTGCACTCGAACAACGAATTTCCAAACACCATAACAAGCCATTAGCTGGACACGCTCCCACATGATAAGCTGTTCAGCCATGTTTGAACGGCTTCATTATTTCAAATAAAATAATCAGCCTTAAAAGACAGATAAAAACTGATTAAATTTTCATATATTATGGATGAAAAACAAACAAATCTTAGACAAAATTACAACAAATAAATAATTTATGATTATTTTAAAAGAGGAGGCTACTTTTTAACCACCTTGCCTTTACATATACTCACTACGTTTTCCTTACAAATACTTGGAAAACAGTTTATAGTATTTACATAATTCGGACTATTGTCCTCATCCTTGTTGCCATTTGTACGACGTTTCGGCCGTTGTACTCCCCGGTCTTTTTCAGGTGCTAGGAATTTTGAACCGAACCCTTTATTACAATCACTGGGGTATATCATCCTCATTCCTTGCGTAAAAACTCGACTGGAAATCATGAGTTATCTCCCTCTAACCCTGCAAGTTACTTGTTCACCACTGCTGTAGCCTAGTACTTAACTCACAACTCTAAGGGTCAAGTCAGGAGCTAACCAATGTCTTTTACCACTGGGCCATGTGTCTTTAAGGTTCGAAATTTCTAGCACATGAAGAAGACCGGAACGTACAACGGCCGAAAAGTCGCACAAATGGCAACAAATATGAGGACAGTTAGTCAGTTAAGTGCCATACGTGATACACGCTTGGGCGATCATCTCCCGAAAGAGACATGACTGACTGGGCAGAAGATTATCCCGCAGTAGGTTGCCATAGGTAGACTGGTTGCCGACCAATGCTATAGAACCCAATCTGTCCTGCTATTTAACCCATAACTGGAAGAAAGAGATGGATTAATACCTTTCCCAAGGGTATTTGCGCGTAAGTGAATACAATGGATTCAGCTGGAATTCGAACTCGGCTCCCCGGCTTCTCGTTCCGAGCCGATATCCACTGTACCACAACGCACATCAATAGTCCGAATAATGCAAGTACTGTAAATACTACCTCATCTCAGAAATATAGACAAATACTAATTAGTTTATACTTTCATCATAATTATGGTATGCATATGTCTCTGATTGTAACATACGACGCAAAAAAGATGAATGATCGAAAGAAAAAATTTCTATAATTTTTATTTACATTTTCATTTTTTTTTTTTTATAAGCGTTTCACCCCGAGCAAGGCATGTCACTGCCACTACTGTGCAGGGGGCTACGTAGAGTGGAGAAAGGCTGATTAAATATAGGAAATGACAGAGGGTGGGTGATAGGCGGGTAAGGATACCGAGAATGAGGGTTGGGTAGATGAGAGTGTTGTGAGAATAGTTGGGAGTTAGTGTGATAGGAGGTGTCTATTGACCCTACATTTAAACACCTGGAGATTGTAGCTGTCGGGAAAGCAAACTTGTGAAAGGGAATTCCACAGGCGGGAAGCGCGAGAAAAGAAGCTGTTGGAGTAGAATTTACGGTTACATCTTATTTGTTTAACTGTAAAAGGGTGGGACCTAGTTGCTAATCTAGTATCTCGTGTAAATTCGTGCTTAGGCGGCACCAGTGATCTAAGCTCATCGGAGCAGAAGCCATGAAAGTACTTGTAGAAGAGGCACAGGGAAGCCACATCACGCCGGTGTGAGAGCGGCTGCAGCCGGTCTGCCAAGTCAGTATCAACCACGTTACAGATCCTCCTTTGTATTTTGTCAAGAAGCCCAAGGAGAGCAGCAGGGGCACCCGACCAGATATGGCAGCAATATTCAATACACGGGCGGATGGTAGATTTGTATATGTGCAGAATAGATTCAGGTGGAAAAAATTTCCGGGCCCTGCACAGGGAGCCGACTTTCATAGCAGCAGATTTGGCAATGGATTCAATATAGTCATTCCATTTGAGGTCAGCCGAGAGTGTAAGGCCAAGGAGGCGTAGTATTTTACTCTCTGGGAGGCTAGCCTGTCCCATGCTAATGGGAAGTAGATGCGATTGTCTATGGTGATTAGTTGATAACAGCTTTGTTTTGGAGGCATTGAAATTTACCAACCATTTCCTACCCCAGGTCACTACGGATTGGAGGTCCCTTTCAAGTACGGCAGCGAGGTTCACTTTGTCGTCCAGACCTGGTTTCTGATTGATGCGGTAGTAGATTGTTGTGTCGTCGGCATACATGCCAACTTGGGATCTAATGGTGTCGGGGAGATCATTAATGTAGATCAGAAAGAGCGTGGGACCTAGGATAGAACCTTGAGGGACGCCCGCGTTCGTCTGGTTTGCAAACTATACCGCTATACAAACATATACATATGTAACTCTTTACATGTATATCCTCGTTTTTGTTTTGTTTTGTTTTTTGTTTTGTTTTGTTTTTTGTTTGTTCTTTTGTTTTGTTTTGTTTTGTTATGTTTTTGGTTTTTTTTTTTTTGTTTTTTGCTCTTTTTTTCTTTTATAACCGTTTCACCTCAAGCAAGGTGGTACAGCCACTGGCGCTGAGAGGTTGCAATGAGAGGAGTGTGAAGACAGAAGAGAAAACAGTTACAGGTGATGATCAAAATTTCTTGATCAGCATGTGAGCCTTTCAGAATTCTCTCGTACATAAATACTTGTGGGTGTGTGTGATTACGCAACAAATGTTTAGTTCTTTATACCCTCAGGCTTGCCTTATGCCTTTATGCACCAGTGTGCATATCCAGATAGATGTTTGATAACCTTGCTTGTCTGGCACAGGTCAATATTAGAAGACTATTAGCCCATATTTCAACAAAGCTAACCTCTCTATCGTGAAATTAAGCATTTAAAATCTGTGTTAAACATTGACCATTGCGGAAAGTGAAAAATACGAAACAAATACACCATTCGGAAGACTGTTGAGCCAATTTTTCAACAAACCTTACCTAACTACCGTGAAATTAAATATTTAAAATCTGTTTTTAGCATTGACCATTGGTGAAAGTAAAAGATATACGCAAGGTATGCACTATTCAGAAGACTGTTCAGCCAATATTTCAAAAAAGGTTACCGTGAAATTAAGCATTTATATACTGTGTTGTGCATTGATCATTTGTGAAAAATACGCAACGAATACACCATCCAGAAGACTGTTGACCCAATATTTCAACAAGGCTTACTGTGAAATTACGCATTTCAAATCTGTGTTGAGCATTAACCATTGGTGAAAATGAAAAATAGGCAACAAATACACCATTCGGAAGACTGTTGAGCCAATATTTCAACAATTCTAACTTCACTGCCGTGAAATTAATTATTTAAAATCTGTGTTTTGCATTGACCATTGGCAAAAGTGAAAGAAACGCAACAAATACACCATTCGGAATACTCTTGAGCTAATATTTAAAAACCGCTTAGTTAAATTAAGCATTTAAAATCTGTGTTCAGTATTGACTATTACCGAAAGGGAAAATACGCAAAAAATACACCATTCAGAAGACTGTTGAGCCAATATTTCAACAAGGTCAACAAGGCGTACCTACTATACCGTGAAATTGAGACATTAAAATGTTTTGAGCAATGACCATTGATGAAAGTGATAGATACGCAACAAATAAACCATTTAGGAGACAGTTGAGCCAATATTTCAACAATGCTTTTCTACCGTGAAATTACACATTTCAAATCTGTGTTGAGCATTGACCATTGCGGAAAGTGAAAAAGTACCACGAAATACACCATTCGGAAGACTGTTGAGCCAATTTTTCAACAAACCTTACCTAACTACCGTGAAATTAAATATTTAAAATCTGTTTTTAGCATTGACCATTGGTGAAAGTAAAAATATACGCAAGGTATGCACTATTCAGAAGACTGTTCAGCCAATATTTCAAAAAAGGTTACCGTGAAATTAAGCATTTATATACTGTGTTGTGCATTGATCATTTGTGAATGTGAAAAATATGAAACAAATACACCACCCAGAAAAGTGTTGTGCAAATATATCAGCAAGCCTTACCGTGAAATTAAGCATTTCAAATCTGTGTTGAGCATTAACCATTTGTAAAATTGAAAAATACGCATCAAAAACACCATTCGGAAGACTGTTGAGCCAATATTTTAAAAAGGATTACTGTGAAATTGACCAATTAAAATCTGTGTTGGGAATTGACCATTGTTGAAAGTGATAAATACGCAAAAAAGGCTTACCTCACTACCGTGAAAGTAAGCATTTAAAATCTGTGTTAAGCAATGACCATTGGTGAAAGTGAAAAATTTGCATAAAATACGCCATTAACTGTTAAGCCAATATTTGAACAAGGTTTACAGCGAAATTAAGAATTTAAAATCCGTATTGAGCATTGACAAACGTGAAAAATACGCAAGAAATACACCATTCAGAAAACTATTTAACCAATATTTCTACAAGCCTTACCTCACTATCGTGAAATTAAATATTTAGAATCTGTTTTGAGCTTTGATCATTGCTTAAAGAAAAAAGAATACGCCAGAATAACACCCTTCAGAAGACTATTGAGCCAATATTTTAAATAAGGCTTACCGTAAAATTAAGCACTTAAAATCTGAGTTGAGCATTGACCATTGGTGAAAATGAAAAATACGAAAGAAAACACTATTGTTGAGCCAATATTTCAACAAGGCTTACCTCACTACCGTGAAATTGAGACATTAAAATATGTTTTGAGCAATAACTATTGGTGAAAGTGATATATACGCAACTAATACACAATTCAAAAGGCTGTTGAGCCAATATTCCAACAAGGCTTACCGTGAAATTTAGCATTTAAAATCTGTGTCGAACATTGGCTACTGGTGAAAATGATGAATACGCAGGAAATACACTATTCAGAACGCTGTTGAGCCAATATTCCAACAAGGCTTACCGTGAAATTTAGCATTTAAAATCTGTGTCGAACATTGGCTACTGGTGAAAGTGATGAATACGCAGGAAATACACTATTCAAAAAATTGTTGAGCCAATATTCCAACAAGGCTTACCGTGAAATTTAGCATTTAAAATCTGTGTCGAACATTGGCTACTGGTGAAAGTGATGAATACGCAGGAAATACACTATTCAGAAGACTGTTGAGCCAATATTTCAATAAGGCTTACCGTGAAATTTAGCATTTAAAAAATCTGTAGTCGAACATTGGCTACTGGTGAAAGTGATGAATACGCAGGAAATACACTATTCAGAAGACTGTTGAGCCAATATTTCAATAAGGCTTACCGTGAAATTTAGCATTTAAAATCTGTGTCGAACATTGGCTACTGGTGAAAGTGATGAATACGCAGGAAATACACTATTCAGAAGACTGTTGAGCCAATATTTCAATAAGGCTTACCGTGAAATTTAGCATTTAAAATCTGTGTCGAACATTGGCTACTGGTGAAAGTGATGAATACGCAGGAAATACACTATTCAGAACGCTGTTGAGCCAATATTCCAACAAGGCTTACCGTGAAATTTAGCATTTAAAATCTGTGTCGAACATTGGCTACTGGTGAAAGTGATGAATACGCAGGAAATACACTATTCAAAAGGCTGTTGAGCCAATATTCCAACAAGGCTTACCGTGAAATTTAGCAAAATCTGTGTCGAACATTGGCTACTGGTAGAAAGTGATGAATACGCAGGAAATACACTATTCAGAAGACTGTTGAGCCAATATTTCAATAAGGCTTACCGTGAAATTTAGCATTTAAAATCTGTGTCGAACATTGGCTACTGGTGAAAGTGATGAATACGCAGGAAATACACTATTCAGAAGACTGTTGAGCCAATATTTCAATAAGACTTACCGTGAAATTTAGCATTTCAAATCTGTGTCGAACATTGGCTACTGGTGAAAGTGATGAATACGCAGGAAATACACTATTCAGAAGACTGTTGAGCCAATATTTCAATAAGGCTTACCGTGAAATTTAGCATTTAAAATCTGTGTCCGAACGTGGCTACTGGTGAAAGTGATGAATACGCAGGAAATACACTATTCAAAAGGCTGTTGAGCCAATATTCCAACAAGGCTTACCGTGAAATTTAGCATTTAAAATCTGTGTCGAACATTGGCTACTGGTGAAAGTGATGAATACGCAGGAAATACACTATTCAGAAGACTGTTGAGCCAATATTTCAATAAGGCTTACCGTGAAATTTAGCATTTAAAATCTGTGTCGAACATTGGCTACTGGTGAAAGTGATGAATACGCAGGAAATACACTATTCAGAAGACTGTTGAGCCAATATTTCAATAAGGCTTACCGTGAAATTTAGCATTTAAAATCTGTGTCGAACATTGGCTACTGGTGAAAGTGATGAATACGCAGGAAATACACTATTCAGAAGACTGTTGAGCCAATATTTCAATAAGGCTTACCGTGAAATTTAGCATTTAAAATCTGTGTCGAACATTGGCTACTTGAGTGAAAGTGATGAATACGCAGGAAATACACTATTCAGAACGCTGTTGAGCCAATATTCCAACAAGGCTTACCGTGAAATTTAGCATTTAAAATCTGTGTCGAACATTGGCTACTGGTGAAAGTGATGAATACGCAGGAAATACACTATTCAAAAGGCTGTTAAGCCAATATTCCAACAAGGCTTACCGTGAAATTTAGCATTTAAAATCTGTGTCGAACATTGGCTACTGGTGAAAGTGATGAATACGCAGGAAATACACTATTCAGAAGACTGTTGAGCCAATATTTCAATAAGGCTTACCGTGAAATTTAGCATTTAAAATCTGTGTCGAACATTGGCTACTGGTGAAAGTGATGAATACGCAGGAAATACACTATTCAGAAGACTGTTGAGCCAATATTTTCAATAAGGCTTACCGTGAAAATTTAGCATTTAAAATCTGTGTCGAACATTGGCTACTGGTGAAAGTGATGAATACGCAGGAAATACACTATTCAGAAGACTGTTGAGCCAATATTTCAATAAAACTTACCGTGAAATTTAGCATTTAAAATCTGTGTCGAACATTGGCTACTGGTGAAAGTGATGAATACGCAGGAAATACACTATTCAGAAGACTGTTGAGCCAATATTTCAATAAGGCTTACCGTGAAATTTAGCATTTAAAATCTGTGTCGAACATTGGCTACTGGTGAAAGTGATGAATACGCAGGAAATACACTATTCAGAAGACTGTTGAGCCAATATTTCAATAAGGCTTACCGTGAAATTTAGCATTTAAAATCTGTGTCGAACATTGGCTACTGGTGAAAGTGATGAATACGCAGGAAATACACTATTCAGAAGACTGTTGAGCCAATATTTCAATAAGGCTTACCGTGAAATTTAGCATTTAAAATCTGTGTCGAACATTGGCTACTGGTGAAAGTGATGAATACGCAGGAAATGCACTATTCAGAAGACTGTTGAGCCAATATTTCAATAAGGCTTACCGTGAAATTTAGCATTTAAAATCTGTGTCGAACATTGGCTACTGGTGAAAGTGATGAATACGCAGGAAATACACTATTCAGAAGACTGTTGAGCCAATATTTCAATAAGGCTTACCGTGAAATTTAGCATTTAAAATCTGTGTCGAACATTGGCTACTGGTGAAAGTGATGAATACGCAGGAAATACACTATTCAGAAGACTGTTGAGCCAATATTTCAATAAGCCTTATCTCACTACCGTAAAATTAAATATTTGAAATCTGGTTTGAACACTGACCATTGCTGAAAGTAAAACAAAATACGCAAGAAATACCCCATTCAGAAGAATGTTGAACCAATATTTCAAAAGGGTTTACCGTGACATTAAACATTTAAAATCTGTGTTGAGCATTGACCATTTACAAACTTTAAAAGTACTCAACAAATACACCATTCAGAAGACTATTGAGCCAATATTTCAACAAGCCTTACCTCACTACAGTGAAAATTAAATATTTAAAATCTGTTTTGAGCATTGAACATTGGGGAAATTTTAAAAAATATGCATAACATACACCATTCAGAAAACTGGTGAGCCAATATTTCTAATAGGCAATTAAATCTGGGTTGAACATTGACTATTGGTGAAAGTGAAAAAATACGCAAGAAATACGCCATTCAAAAAACTGGTGAGCCAATATTTCAAAAAGGCTTACCATGAAATTAGGACTTAAAATCATTGTCGAGCCTTGACCATTGGTGAAAATAAAAAATACGCAAGAAATACGCCATTCAAAAAACTGGTGAGCCAATATTTCAAAAAGGCTTACAGTGAAATTAGGACTTAAAATCATTGTCGAGCATTGACCATTGGTGAAAGTAAAAAAATACGCAAGAAATACGCCATTCAAAAACCTGTTGAGCCAATATTTCAAAAAGGCTTACCGTGAAATTAGGACTTAAAATCTTTGTCGAGCATTGACCGTTGGTGAAAATGAAAAAATACGCAATAAACACACCATTAAGTAGACTGACACTGACTACAAATAAAATGTCAACCTTCTGAAGAATGATACCGACTTCAAGTTGGACACTAGAGTATATGCGAGATTATGCAATTTTTAAAGTTTTTAACATCTTGTGACCTAGTAAGATTTACACACGTGCACCGTCACTGTTTGAACTGGAAACTAATTTCGAAAAATGCTGCACACGATATACGGAATGAGTTAGTTTTAATAACATTTGTAAGAGAAAAAGATTAGATGGGAGGAGAGAGTAAAGAGAAAGACGGACCAGTTACAGGGGGTGTCAGAGAAGGGAGCAAGAGAAGGATGGAAACACAGATGTGAAGACATTTGCGATGGTAGAGAGAAAGGAAAAGATATAAAGTGTAATGTAGAAAGAATTGGAGTCGAACGGTTAAGAGATGAGTATTGACATTGCATTTAAATTCCTGGAGGTTGTAGCCGTCAGGAAAGCAAGAATATGGAAAAGAGTTCCACAGGCGGGAAGTGCGAGAAAAGAAGCTGATGGAGTAGAATAGTCGGCTGCATTGGGTTGATCTAACTGTTAATGGGTGGGACCCAGTTGCCAGTCTGGTTGCACGAGTAAACTCATGTGGCAGGGGCACCAGTGACTTAAGTTCATCGGAGCAGAAGCCATGATAATATTTATAGAACAGACAGAGAGAAGCCACATTCCGTCGGTGAGAAAGTGCCTGGAGTCGAGCCGCCAAGTCGGTACCTATTCCTACACTTGTTGACGCGGAACCGAATGGCTTTGTCACCAAGACTGACGAATTCCAAAAACAACATTGGCAGATTGTGCAATGTGCATGGTAGGGATCCAAGTGCTCCCAGGCGTGTCAACACATTTCGGAATTTATTACTTGCACTAGATCTGCGGTCACACAGGTGACATAGCCAGACTTTTACTTGCAAGCTCCCAATGATATCTCCATAGGGTCGCCTGGATGACGAATGGATGCTTTTTAGTCGTCAGTGAGGAAAGGGGATTCTACTTTAATATAAAAGCGATGGTTGTGTGCGCGACGTAGATCTGAGGAGCAACATCTTCTAGGATGCATTCGCCGACGGCACACTCACACAATCCCGAGCATCATGAATGCTAAAAGTTATAACTCTCTCTTTCTCTCTCACATTTGACGTTTTTAGAGGAAATACTGAACAACATTTCGTACGTCTAGAACAATTTTCAACCCTTTTTTTTTTTTAATCATTCCACCCCGAGCAAGGCAGAAATGCCACTGATGAGCTGGGGGCTACATAACTGTAAAAAGATTAATTAGAAAAGAATGAGGAGTACAAACTAGTTAGAAAGGAGCAACAGAAAGCTGAGAATGCAGGTGCGATGACAGATACATAGGTGGAGAGAAAGGGAAGGATATACGGGGGTGGGGAGAGAGCTAGAGTCCAGTGGTTAATAGAGGAGTATTGACATTGCATTTAAATTTCTCGAGGTTGTAGCCGTCAGGAAAGTAAGAATATGGGAGCGAGTTCCACAGGCGGGAAGTGCGAGAGAAGAAACTGCAAGAGTAGAATTGTCGTCTGCATTTGGCTAACCTGACTGTGAATGGGTGGGACCCAGTTGTCAGTCTGGTTGCACGAGTAAACACCTGTTGAGGATCTATAGTAATTTCTGAAACAAAAATGTTCCAGTAGAATAATGCCTGCCTATATGATACCCGTACTATCACCAGACCTATTTCCCATTGAACATGTTATGCATATGATGGGACAACGTTTAGTTAGTCCACTTACAAGTCTGGTTGTATTGTGTCAACAGGTACAAGAGTAATGTATCGCGAGATAGTATTCGTCATCTGTACTATAGCATGCCTGTTAACGTCCAGTGAGGATATACAATATATTATGGGGTCTGAGCACTAGTGATGAAGCCCATATTTTGGAGACTGTGCACGTATTCACTGTCATAGTGCAATGTTATCTTATACGTTTAATTTTTAATAAATTGAAACATGTTTAGGGTGTTGTAATTTTGCATCAGTATATATATATATATATATATATATATATATATGTGTGTGTGTGTGTATAGTGTGCGCGCGCTGCATGTGTTTAAGTTGTGTGCATATGAATATGCATTGTTGCGTGCATATATTTACAATTTGCAATGTGTATTTTATCTGTCAACATGCAAATTTCTTATTAATTTTGTGTGTGTGTGTGTGTGTATGTGTGTGTGCGTGCGTGTGTCTAAGAGAAAGACTTATTGTTCACGTGATTAGTTTTCTCAGAACCGATTGGCGACTTCTCGTCCAGTCCACCCCAAATAGGAAGCGCAAACAAGACTTTTTTTCTCTTCCCTCTCTCCCTCCCTCTCTCTCTCTCTCTCTCTCTCTTTCTCTTACCATTTTCCAGTCATCCTTTCTCTTTCTCTTTTCACCTTCTTCTCTTTCTCCTTTTTTCCCCCCTTTCGATTTCCGACGTAACTGCCCTCCCTCATACACGCACCACTTGCAAACATGGAAAGTAAAAGTAGGAGTAGAAGTAGCAGTAGCGGCGAGTGAGTGAGGGGGAGCAAGAAAGAGAGTTGCAGTATCGCTCTCGCTGGCAAGTGACATTACCACAAGCAGTTGTGTAGTAGCTACCAGTAGCACTAACAATCAAGCATAGTAAAAAGAGTGGCCAAAGAAGACAGTAGCAACCACCACCGAAGCAAGCAGCAGCAGGGGTGAAAAGTCTGCTTTTCTGAGCGTTCCAGTGCTTTTGTATACAGTGAGAAGGTGAGTTCCTCTCTATATATACACTCTTACTAGTAGTAGTAGTAGTGATGGTGGTGATGGTGGTAGTAGTTGTAGTAGTAGTGGTGGTCGTCATCGTTGTCGGAGTTGTTATTGTTGTGGTTGTTGTGTTAATGGAGTGGAAAAAGTAGAAAGTGTTGTTCAGCTAACTAGTTCGAACTCAGATGAAAGCATTTCCAAAAAGAATGATTTCTTGTCTTTCATCAAATTTTCCAATGATTCTTCTATTTCTTGATGTTCTTAAATTGTTTCATTTGAAAATTTTCTACTGTTATTCATTTTATTTTGTTATATTGCGTGTCTTTATCTGTCAGATTTCTTCGTTGCTCTCTCTCTCTGTATCGCTTTGTGATCAGGGGGGAAAAAAAAAGAAGAACGAAAAATACAAGGAGAGAAAGAAAGTAATTTTGTCAGGGAGAAAAAAAGTAAAAAAGAGGGCGAACAAAAAGGAATTCTTGCACTGAGTTGGAGAAGAAAATGAATGAATGAAGAAATAAAAAAAAGAGGTTTTGAAAGAGTAGGAGAGTTCATCTGCAGCGAGAGACTGGGACTTATCGATAAAAGAAGTTGTGAAGAAGAAAATTCATTAAAAAAAAATGACAGAAAAACATTTAATAAAATTTAGGTGATTAAAATTCAAAAAGAAAAAGAAAAGTCGGCAAAATGACGAAGAAAAATTGACTGAACGAAAGAATGGAAGAAAGAATGATGAACGAACAAGAAAAAGAAAAATCCTAAGAAGAAATCAAACTTCAGAGCGGGAAAAATATGAAAAACAAGGAGACGGGTGCATTGAAACAATCAAAAGTGAAACTGGAAAATTGTTTGCACTTAGGCAATGTTTGACTGAATAGAAAACATTTTTTTTCTTCAGAGAGCAGAAAAGATAAGCTAAAAAACACAGGTTTTCTCTCAACATGTATCTGCATTTTTGCACATGTATATACGGCCAGTATCCACCTAATGTATGCATATTAAATTTATGCATTATTAAGACTTTTTTTCCACGACGCATAACAGTATAGAAATACAATTAAAATTGTTCTCTGTGTGCATTCATGTGTGTGTATGTATTTGAGTTAGAAATCTACAGGGATTATTCGATTTTGAGCAAGCATTTACTTCACTGCGGACATTTATGCAAACACGCACTTTATTAAAGTCTATCTATACAACTTTTTTATGCATACACTTATGCACAGATGCATATCAGATTCAAATGGGAAAGAAAATGTTTGCTCTATGGTCCGGTATCAGTGTCTTCTTCAGCGCCTAGTCACTGGTAATATTCTCTGCCCCAGTCGAGTTAACATTACATTCATTCATTTTGCACAAATAAAGATTTTATCGCGCGCATAGATACACACAGTTAACAATGAACCCGTTGATAAATTTAGAGTGAGGCATGAACAACTTCCTTGAGTTCATCTGCACCTTCTTGTCTACTTATCTCTGAATATATGCACACACACACACACACACACACACACACACACACACACACACATATATATATATATATATATATATATATGTTGAATTAATTTCTCTTGGCTCAATACTCTGACCAGTAGATTAGCTATTTATTTTTCTTAAAAGTAGTATCTCTTTATATATATATATATAGAGAGAGAGAGAGAGATAATACTTTTAAGAAAAAAATAACTGATCTACTGATCAGAGTATTGAGCCAACAGAAATTAATTCAATATATCGTGTATGCATAGGTCATTTTTATACTGGCAAACTATTCATGTAGATATAAATACCGGGACTTTAAGGAACATCATACCTACAATACAGAAAGTCTGTTTCTCAGAGCCTCGTGACCTGATCTGTATACAAAACGTTCATTCCCATATTCTTACATATTCATAATATTGCACCAAAGGTGCTTGTCGTAATGCAGCATAAAACTTACAACCACCAAAAATGATTTCTTATGAATGTGGCCTTGTAAAAAGAACTAAAAGTATCTGCCCAATAAAGCACAAACTAATGCCTTTATTGGGACATG
The DNA here is from genome assembly GCA_037127315.1 of Ascarosepion bandense. Lineage (NCBI taxonomy): Eukaryota > Metazoa > Mollusca > Cephalopoda > Sepiida > Sepiidae > Ascarosepion > Ascarosepion bandense. The sequence goes on along the minus strand of JBBBDQ010000436.1, from coordinate 8,861,109 downwards.
TTAAATAATTGAAATGCACATTATATATATATATATATATATATATATATAATTAATGAATTATTTTGGACATTATTTTTACTGATACTCGTATTTAAGTAGATATTCTGTTTTTAATTAAACAGTATTTTATATTTATATCTACCGGCCTGATTATTTCACGATAAATTTTTATGACGAAAATGTGTGCTATCCAGCAGGATTCGAACCTGCGACCCCTATTTACATAGGGGAAGCTACCATTTGATCTTGTACTGTCTTAACCACTCGACCATGAATAGCCGCTTGATCAGACGAGGTTTTTGTCATGCTTATATAACACAATATATATATATATATATATATATATATATATATATATATATATATATATGAATTAATTGTACAATTAATTCATATAACTATATAATTATATTAAGCTCTATAAAATATTTATTATATTGAGCACTGTTTATAATAAAATAAATGCCGGGGCACTCAAATTTGTGAAACCTTGAGTCCTCTTCACCTGGATTTATATATATATATATATATATATATATATATATTGTGTGTGTGTGTGTGTGTGTTTTCTTATTTATTCAGTTTATTTTAACTTTAGCACTAGATTTGCTGGTTCAACATTACTCCACGGCAATGCATTGTCACCTTCTTACACACATGCGTACAACTACATATGTGAACAAATACATAGCTGTGTATCCCGTCATGCTAACAGATACAAGTATTTTGAGGCATTCATAAGCGAGCTGACGTGATGCTCATTCATTTAGAAATCTGTCTTATGCCGAAGATATTCTTAGATGGATGTGCGAAGATGTGCTGGAAGGTTCTCGGCTCGGTCCACTTCTACCAATCTGACCAAATGATCAAACGCTTTCTTTTGTGTGTGTGTGTGTGTGTGTGTGTGTTTTTGTTTGTTTGTTTTTTTTTAACGTCTTCTCTATCGACTATTAACTTTTCCGCATCCGCCGCGTATACTTGCTTAAGCAAATAATAAAATATGTCACAAAGTAGTCTGAACAATTATTTTATTAAATCAATATACATATATATATATATATATATATATATATACAAGAGAGAGCCAAAGTGAGATATGAAGCATAGATTTCTGCACGTGAATACAGTGAAATCTTTTTTCTCAAATATATATATATATATCTCCAAGTGAATAAGGAACGAAGAAAATATTAACAACGTTCAAAACATTAATTTAAAACAGTGCTCAACATAAAATAAAGCTATGAATATTTATTATAAGTTATAGTTTAGAACATGTACAAATTAAACATATTATTATTATTATTATATAATGAACTGCATATGTGAAACTTTAACATTTACCTTTTTAAAATGATTTTTGAATGCTGCAGTAATATAAAAAATGCGTTTAAGTAAACATTGAAAATTGTGTTTCTTTTAATTCTAGTTTATTTTATAACTCCCCAAGTATAGAGGCCCCCTTCAAGTGGTGCTTCCTTCGATTTTATTTCATTTTATCTTGATCTCAAATAAATGCTCACATGAACGCTAAAAAAAACTTTGCTATATGCTTCATCAAACAGAAAGATATTAGATTTCTTTTGAATTACTTCATAAATACTAGTGATATTAAGTCATTTAAATATCTCTATATTTATGACTTTTTCCTGTACAAAGCTGTCTGCTCAGCCGTGTTAAACATGACTTTTTCTACGTTATGAAATTAGTTTATGATTATTGTGAAACATTCCTCACCAACTTGGCACTGGAGTACAAAGTGCGAATCTGCAGTCGATCACTTATTTCTTTTTGTGCTGAGTTAAGAACTTAAGTATTAATTTTATAACTGATTCATTCTGGTTTTTATTCTTGCTCTTGAAAAATAAGTTGCATGCATAGATAATGAGAAAACTTTCCCGTCGCTTGTGTATAACGAATATCTAACCCAAGTCAAATGAAGTCATAAACTGTAATAATGTCTCATCTCAATGACTATTTATAGTAAATTATATGTTAATTAGATATAAAATAAGGAGAATATTTAAAGGTTAATAATAATAGTAGTAATAATAATAATATTAATAATAAGGATAAAATCTCATATCTATTAAATTCAGGCAAAATTCATATGGAAATAAGATATTATTTTGAATACAAATTGTACATTTAGTGAGTTCTTTATTTATAGCCAATTATAATATAGGGTATCTTTTTAATGCAATAATATGATAATGACAAAACATTCACGTCAACTTTTATAATATCGATATATAAAATAGAATTGAAAATTGCAATGACAAAAAATTATGATATCTGTTTTATCCACATCTATTTCTTATATTTTATTGGGAAAATATCGAAAAGTCATTTAATCCTAAATTAACAAGAAATATATTTCTTTTCTGCATGCCAAGTTTCGCAACAAAGCTAGGGTTTCATTCGTTTTTCTATGAGATCATAGATGTTAATGACGTCACAAATTTCTCGCGCCGTATTATACTCTCCCCTTCTCATGTGAAATGAAGATTTAGTGATAAGTAGATTTCTTGAACAAGCTAAAACTGCATGTGTTTATCTTTTTCTATATTTCTAAAGTTGTCTTTATCTTAATGTCGTTTTTCTCCAACAAGAAAAAGAAATTTAAAATAAGCAGCGGCTGATATCTTTAAACATCTGACTCTTAGAATGGCATTAAAAAATTACTAAAGTTAGTAGTGATTTTTTTTTTCTGTTAATTATTAAAAATGCACAGAAAACAAAATAGGGGGGGGGGTGTATTTCTTCTTATTCTAAATTTTACCTAAAAACAGTTTATGTTGATACAAATATTAGAGATTATTTATTTTGATAAAAAAATGCTTCATTATTAGGGGAATTTAGAATGTCAAAAGTTAAGAGTTACCGTGAGAGTTTGTAAAATTTCACAAACTTATTTGAGACTGTTTTTTTTTTGTTTTTTTTTTTAACTGGCTTGAAATCAGTTTTTTTTTCTACAACTATGAATCATTTGATTGTACCGTTTGTGTGCCGATAAATTAACGAGCGTCAATCACAGAAATTAAACCGCATCTAAAAAGTACCGAACTTTGAATTTGTATTAATCGAACTGAACAAATAAAACACCAAAAGTAATTGCAATTCTTTAAAAAAAACTCACTGCTAATTTATAACTAATCAGTATATCTGTATTTTTATACGTAGAACGTTTCTAAATGCTCAAAGGAGACTGTTGATATATATATATATATATATATATATATAGAGAGAGAGAGAGAGAGAGAGAGAGTCACATGTCCTAATCTATGAGTGCATTTTCTTTCTATATAGACAAAGTTTACGTTTGGGAAAAACAAATGGATTTTTTAATGTTCAACTTGTTTATTTGTGAAAAACATTCAGAAGTTTTTTATTTATTTATTTTTCAAGATTAAAATCAGTAAATTTGGCTTACACATACATCGAACAGCATAAGAGGAAAATAAAAGACAAAGATTTATTAAAAACATAAATTAACTATGTTTTTAACTTTCCGATAGCAGATAATGTGTCGGCTAATTAGTTAGAAAAAGACGTAAAAGGGAAAAAAAAATGTCGAGATTATTTTGATGTGCCAAAAAGTCTATAATTTTTCTTTGTAATATATGTGCGCTCTCAGGATATGTATGACTATGTGAATACATCATCAAATAATATTATAATAATAATGCGAATCTTATATTAAAGAACAAAGCATTGAATAAGATAATAATAATAATGTGGATATCAGTCTGAATGTTCACTGTTTTATGCAAATGGTATTTCTATTTTCCAATAGAACGGACTCTACTTCGATATAATTTATGCTACACCATATAAAAATACTTTTCTCAACAGCTACATTCAAAATGTAGAATTTTGAAATTACTGTAGCTGATGATCGAGAAAGTTGCATTTTAAATAAAATAAAAGTAACTTTTTCTCACGCCATTTTTATAGACAAAGACAGAAATTCACAAATATAAATAGTAAAAAGTACTTTACATGAAAATAGAAGTTGCAAACATTTTCCGAATTCATATATTGCTGATAAAATATGCATATATGTGCGCTTGTATGTTTATTTACTAAGTGTAATGCTTGCGATGTGCGTTGTGGTGCAGTGGATATCGGCTCGGAACAAGAAATCGGAGAGCGGAGTTCGAATTTCAGTTGAATTCATTGCATTCACTTACGCGCAAATACACTTGGGAAAGGTATTAATCCGTCTCTTCCTTCCAGTTATGGGTTAAATAACAGGACAGATTGGGTTCTATAGCCTTGGTCGGCAACCAGTCTACTGCATAAAGCAATGGCAACCTACTGCGGGATAATCTTCTGCCCAGTCAGACATGTCTCGAAAGAGACATGATCGCCCAAGCGTGTTTCACGTATGGCACTTAACTGAATGCTTGCGAAGGAATAAAACGATGCACATTTTTTTTTTTTTTTGCTGCATAACAAATAACAAGCTTCTCTTCGCTAAATTATTTCTGCGTAAAAGTGAAAAAATATGTCTATGCGCATGTTACTAAAAAATGTAAATGATAACAACCGATATATTCATAAGAAATAATAAGGAGAAAAGGACTATGAAGTGTTAAAAGCGACTTTCTCTTTTACGAACAAGTCCGAAATAGAAGTACATTTTATCAAGTCTTGTGTGACTGAAAAATATTCTGCCAGCAAGCGTCTCTCAATTTCCTTGGTTATCATTCAGTGACTCTCACCCTGCAAAGCCAATACAAAAAGAAGAGGAACAACATAATTTTGTGGTTCGATAATTAGAAATGTCGATACGAACTCTGTTTTTCGCTAACTGCAACAACAGGAGACGCAGAAAACTAAATCACAAACCTACATTGTGTTTCTCTCTATTGACGTCTACAGGAGCAAATCAGATCGGGTCCTAACTTGCGTATCGCACATACAGACGATAATACACATTAATGAGAATAAATACAAGATTGCATACAGTTGCATTATGTGCGCACGCATAAAAGCACACATTCCCAAGTAGAAATATCAAAGCACTTGTTTCATGTTCATAAAGGACCTCATTTGCATAATTCTACTAAGTTTACTTGATATTATTAACCATTTTAAAACGGTTTTCTCGCTCATCGTTAGAAAACAATAAATATGTTTTATCTTGTGTGCAATAAAAATGACATAAACATCAGAAAAATGAGAGAAACACGCGTCAGTCAGTCAGTTAAGTGCCATACGTGATACACGCTTGGGCGATCATGTCTCGAAAGATTTCTCGTTCCGAACCGATATCGAATGCACCACAACGCACATCCTGAAACACGCGTATTTTTTGCAAAAATCAAAGCGAACTATTTGTTTGTTTTGATTTGTTTCTTTGTTTTTGTTTTGTTTTTGTTTTTTCTTCATACAAATAGTAAACTTTTTAAACTCAGAAAATTTTCTGAAAACTTTCTTAATATAGAAATGTTCATATTTCTAACGGTACAAATTACGGATAAAATAATGAGCTAGTTTTTAACTAACACTCTCTCACACACACACACACACACACACACATATATATATATATATATATATATATATATATATATATATATATATATATATATATATATATATATATAAGGATCGAATAGGTCTTGATTTTTGCATATTGAATACATTAATGTGTATTGATATAAGCATTTAAAGTGAATATTTTCGCCATTGTGTTAAATACACAAAACTTCGTCTAAAATAGTAAATATTCAGTCGTTTGCGGACACTATGTATGTTCTCACAAATTACATTAATAATACTGAACACAATTACATACACATGCATACATGTACTAGTTAAACGCACGTACATCAAATGGTAGCTAGGATAATAGATTAATGCAACTTAAATGCAAAATTAGCCTAGAAAACTAACAAATACTGAAGTTGGGTTCGAACCCCCAAATAAAAAAAAAATCGATTCAACTGTTAGTTAATAAAGATACAGTCAGACAAGAATATTGACGCAATACAATCTACCTCGTCCACTGTTGGTCTTGAGCAATTTGTAATTTCTGCATATGACGTCTATAGTATAGAGATGGTTAGTAAAATGAGTTCTTCTATTGTAGTAACTCCGAGTCAGACCGAGCAAGGTTTAGTAATTATGTACTACTAAAAGCCATAAACATGCAATTTTATAACGAAGATACACACAGACACACAGACACACACACACACACACACATATATATATATATATATATATATTGTTAAATAGATGTATTTTGTTAAATAGATGTATGTATATTAAATACGTATGTTTGGCCTTTATCAGGATGCGTTGATTAACAAAGACCGTATATATATATATATATATATATATATATATATATATATACTAGCAATATAATCTGGCGTTGCTCGGGTGTAATGAAAGCTTTAAAACTAATCCATGGTCCTGGGGAGTTCATACTCAGCCTAAAGAATATTTGTGTGAAGTTTGGTGAGAATCGGATAAAAATTGTGGATTTGTATAAAGGACATACAGGCAGATAAACAGACACATACACAAACATCTTGCCTTTTATATATATATATATATATATATATATTATCGATTTTCTGCACTATTGTAAGAATTGCACCTTGAAACTTCTGAATATCGTTTCTTATGTCTTTGTCTATGAGTGTATCAAATTTGATTAAAATCGGACCACTCTTTCTATAACCCGATTTTTTCGATTATCGATTTTCGATATTTATCGGGGATACCTCGACACAAAACCCAGCTAAGAACACTCGCAGACACTTATAGTACAACTGTAAATTTTCAAGAAAATCGGTTGAGCCGTTTCGGAGTCTATAGGTAACGGACACACACACACAGACAAAGTTTCATTTATAAATAAGTTTAGATTTAGATAGATTTAGATATATATATTCTCTTTATTGTTAACAGCTTAAATGTTCTATGTTTACTGTGTGTTAATATTTACTCTTTGATAATGGCTTATGTGAGCCGAAAGCTTAGACCCGATAAAAAATTCAACAAATACTGTGATTTTTTGTTGTCTTTCAACGACATCACCATCAAGTATATCAGACGGTATGAACGGATCCTACACAAAATTAATAGACAAAACTTGTCTATATTATTCAATGAAACCTGCATTAATAAATATATATATATATATATATATATATATATATATATATATATATATTATTCACACCGGCATACATCTATGTGTATGTCTGTATATATGCGGTTATGTAAAGTCATTTTTACATTCCAGTCGTAAAATGCAATCGAAATCCATTCTTCCCTTGTCTACAGAAACTGTTTACTGGGAATTAGAGTTGTCAAGTGCTGACTATTCAATCACTTGTAGTCATTCACTTTGAAAAAACATAAAATCTAACCCGGCACAGCGCAAGTTAACGGATGCATGTAGAATTAGTAACACGTGCAAAGAGATATTCAATATGATGACAGACGTTTACCTAATTACAGGTATATTAATCAACAGAACTGATCACACGCGCAGATATACATAGTGCGATGTGTAAATTGTCGCCATTTCATATTTTTCATTTCGGGCATGCGCGTTGTTCGACTTTGAATTTTTTTTCGACTGCACAGTATAGTAGGGCTAGTTGGGCATCGTCTATGATGAAAAAATCCAGAAATTTGGGAAACGGCATACCGTGTTGATGGTATTCACGGCGGCGAAAGCACCAATATAAACATGTCAGAGTGTTTGGATGTCAATCTGAGGTAGATTAGGAAAGAGTTGGATGAGTCTAATGGTGATTGCAAAGATACTTTGAGTGATCACTGGTGATGGTGACTTTATACCCCCACTCATATTCCCACATGGCTTCAGATTCAACACGGAAGCCTGTATACGTGCCTTGAGGGGGTAGTCCTGCCCTTGATCAAGAGGGTGGCTGCTGGAAGATCCTACGTTCAACATCAGAACTCTGCACTATGCCACACAAACAGGAGAACACAGTTATGGCTACCAGAGGATGTCTACACCCACATCACCCCTTGCACCTTATTTCTAAACTGCAACCCCTTGATTAGGGTCCTGGGCACGACGGCAAACTGCATCCGGCAGCAAGACCTCTGCTTGGAAGGTTGTGAAGAGCATAGAACCACTTCTTAATTGCTGTTGTTCTCATGTCCATTCTGACCCGGAGTGGTAGCACCTGTTAGGGTCCCAGCTATGGGAAAATAGTTAACCCTCAAACTGGGGCCAAAACTCTATGAAAGTATAAAAATAGACTTTTATAGAAATATGTACATAAAAATAATTTTATAGAAAAATATACATTTTTGAAGAAAAAATATTGCCATTTTGAAGGGAAAACAATTATTCTCAGTAAAACATTTTTGAATTCAAAACTAGAAAACATTTTCAGTTTTCTAAATTAAAAAAGAATAAAAACAATAAATTTTCATTAAAATCGGACTAATCAACGTTCTCATTATAACTGAACATTTAAAAAAATAGCTTAAAATCCCATCTTTTGGGCATTAAATAACCCACAGAGGTGTTGATATGCCGTTAAACAAAACTTAAACTCAAAACCCCTTGATTATTATTATGTGTGGAGTGCAATTGGAGTAGATAGACTAAACTATCGCCCGGTTCACACTCCACCCACGTCTATTGAATGGGTGAAGAGGATCATCCCTTGTTTCCTGTTTAGGATGTGGTTTCCGGCTTTCTCTTTTCTAATCTTCTCACTCTTATGTAGCCCCCTGCACATCAGTGGCGTTACCGCCTTGCTTGGGGTGATATGATTAAAAAAAAAAAAAAAAAGTTGAGAGAGTGGCCAACAAAACACCAAAGATGAACTAAAGCAAGTATTCTGGTAACATTCACCAGCTTATTCAAGGAGAAATTCTAAAAGAGTTATAGAAGATTCCGAAGTCGCTTGAGGCCAATATCGATTTTATTGAATAAATTTACTCATTAGTATTTTTCATTATTTTTTGTGTAATTTTGAAATAATAATAATAATAATAATAATAATAATAATAATAACATTTCATTTTTAACAAATATATTTATTTGTTAAAAGAAGTTGTCAGAAGTTATCGCTTTTTAGACGACAACTTATCCATCGCGCCCTCTCTATAGCGAGGGAATACACAATTCAGTAAAAGATACTTATTTATTAAGCTTAGTTTGTCACAACGCTATAAGTATTGACTACCTAGTTCGGTCCTCACTTGTCCATTAGTAATGGTCAGTTTTCATCCGAAAAGTAAGTCACTGAAATGTCCATTTTACACTGGAACGTACACAAATGCGTACACATACAGACAGATGTAAATCTTTATATAGATCGATTTCCATGGCAACTGTACTAATGAACTGATTAGATGCAACATTCTTTTCTATTCGAACAGTTTCTTTTCTCACACTTCTCACCTGCAGAACTCTTTCTTCTCTGAAACCTAAAATCTTCAAAACTTTAAATGCAACATCAATCGCCATGTCTATCTTTCTGAAGCTTGTTTCTTTACTCTCCTCTTCTCACTTCTCCTCACTAGAGTCTTCTCTTTCTCGATCACTCTCTGTATCCTCTCCTCTGTGTCCTAGTAGCATTGTGGCCTTACTTGGAGTGAAATATTTTTTTTAATTTTAATTTGGTTTCAGTAATACAAAACTGTGCATTGTGGGGCAGTGTTTATCCGCTCGGAACGAGAAAACCGAGGAGGCGAGCTCGAATGCCAGTTGAAATCCTTGCATTCACTTACGCACAAATGCCCTTACGAAAGGTATTAATCCGTCTCTTCCCTCCAGTTATGAGTTAAATATCAGAACAGACTGGGTTCTTTAGCCTTGGCTGGCAACCAGTCTACCACAGAAAGCAATGGCAACCTACTGCGGGATAATCTTCTGCCAGTCAGTCATGTCTCTTTCGAAACCTGATCGCCCAAGGTGTGTATCACGTATGGCACTTGACTGACTGACTGAATACAAAAATAAACAGACATATCTGTATATAAATAGGCTTCAATATGTTAGCTTCATATGCTATGGAACCTCAGAAGATACACATGTATACTTCAGTGATTAAAATAACCTTTCTTTTAGATGGTATTTTTCGCATGAAGTACTTTGACATGGAGTGTCAAAAAACTATATACATAAAACTATATACATATAACTATATACATATAACTATATACATAAAACTATATACATATAACAAGACGCATAGATAGATAACTGGACAGATATATATTAAAAGAATTCGAATTTCAGCTACCGTATTTCCCCAAGCATAATACGCCTTCATCCATAATGCGCACCCCTAAAATTGTGCTAAAAGTGTGGGGAAATGATTTTACACAAGTATAATACGCATGCCTTGTTTGGTAATCAAATCCTATAAATTATACCTGTCTAATTTCATTACAACGAGCGTTTCCTACTCGTATTCAAGCTGTAATTGAAGATATTTATTCAAATTTCCGATCATCATGGTTTTTAAAAAGTAATAGAAATTTATTTTACGTTTGTAAGCATTGTTAGATACATATGATTGTATTTAATATCCTTATGGGTCACACTCGCCGAATGTTAGTATCAAATTGTTGTATGTTTGTGGCGACTAGTCATTTCACAACTGAAATCGACCTATGAAATGGCAATTCTTTAAAAATCTTGTTATAGCTGTGTATAATGTGCAACTCTAATTTTGTTTATTATTTTTTGTGTGTATTATACATAAGGAATTGCTGTCGACCTGCTTGTGTCTATTTAGCACAAAACCTTTGAAGATGGTATGGGCTTACATCCATGTATCAGATCAGTCAGTTAGTAAAGTGCCATACGTGATACACGCTTGGGCGATCATGTCTCTTTTGAGACATGACTGACTGGGCAGAAGATTATCCCGCAGTAGGTTGCCATTGCTTTCTGCGGTAGACTGATTGCCGACCAAGGCTATAGAACCCAATCTATCCTGTTATTTAACCCATAACTGGAAGGAATAGACGGATTAATACCTTTCCCAAGGGTATTTGCGCGTAAGTGAATGCAATGATTTCAGCTGGAATACGAACTCAGCTCCCCGATTTCTCGTTCCAAGCCAATATCAACTGCATCACAACGTATATCTAGATGTATCAGATATCTTGACAAAATATCTCATCTCACATAGAGATATTTTTCAAAGAAAAGAAGGTTTGGTTGTAAACAATGTCAATATCAAACAATTTTAAATATCTAGGGAAATGTTTTAAAAAATGATGAAAAATGCGACACCAAAAAACCTGAACGCGCATTGGATATGCAAAATATGCATTCCAAAATATTTAAAAAGAAACAGAAAAATGTTCGTTAGAGAATACTAAATTGCTATGTGAAATCAATCTTTTTGTATGATAGTGAATACTGGACAATTACTCCACATAGAAAGAGAAAACTGGAGGCAACAGAAGGATATTGAGAATTCTGTGGATGAAGGAAACACTTCTACTAAGAAGCGGAAAAAGACAGCTGAAATGTGTTGGACACTTAATGAGGAAAGAGGGCTTGGAAAATTTAATACTCACAGGATATATCGAGGCTAAGAGAGATAAATGACAGCAGCAAGAATCGTTACCTTGTCTAAATGGATTGCGGACAGGTACTTGACAGAGGAGGATATGTTAAGGGCTACAAAAGAACACTTCTACTAAGAATCGGAAAGAGGCGGCTGAAATGTGTTGGACACTTAATGAGGAAAGAGGGCTTGGAAAATTTAATACTCACAGGATATATCGAGGCTAAGAGAGATAAATGACAGCAGCAAGAATCGTTACCTTGTCTAAATGGATTGCGGACAGGTACTTGACAGAGGAGGATATGTTAAGGGCTACAAAAGAACACTTCTACTAAGAATCGGAAAGAGGCGGCTGAAATGTGTTGGACACTTAATGAGGAAAGAGGGCTTGGAAAATTTAATACTCACAGGATATATCGAGGCTAAGAGAGATAAATGAAAGCAGCAAGAATCGTTACCTTGTCTAAATGGATTGCGGACAGGTACTTGACAAAGGGGGATATGTTAAGGGCTACAAAGGATAGGAAATTCTGAAGGGCCATGGTTGCCCACATCCGAAAGGGACGCAAACACAAATTATTTCTTATTATCTTTGGTCGATACAAGTGTGTCAGTAGACAGGACTTTTTAAAAATGCCTACTAGTCAAGAGATATAATGTTTCGCTAAAGAAAACATGTCTTCCTAAAAGAATCGAACCTTCAATCTTCTTTCTATTCATGGAAAATGCGTTTAAGTCAAATGGAGTTAACCATTAACATACGGGCAGTTCAATTTTTTTTTTAATCGTTTCACCCCAAGCAAGGCATTCCACTGCCACTATTGCGCTTGAGGCTACATAGGGGAAGATAAATAGAAAGAGTGGTTAGATATAGGAAATGACAGAGGGGGTGGTGATAGATAGTTGGGAGGATGGGAAGAGTGTTTGAAAGAATGGAAGCGAGTTAGTGTGTTAGGAGGTGTCTATTGACCTTACATTTAAACTCATGGAGATTGTAGCCGTCGAAGCAGTCATACCATGTTTAAGAAAAATTTGTCTCATGCTGGAACCTTTTCAAAATCTCTATTTCCTATATTTTTTGCCCGGAACGTTAAGTAATTTTCAAGTAATTAATAGATTTTCTTTAGTATGACTTTCCATTTGGTAGACATTAATTTCATTGTTAAAAGTCATTACGTCTATTAAGTCAGTCAGTTAAGCGCCATGCGCGATACACGCTTGGGCGATCATGTCTCGAAAGAGACATGACTGACTGGGCAGAAGATTATTCCGCAGTAAGTTGCCATTGCTTTCTGCGGTAGACTGGTTGCCGACCAAGGCTATAGAACCCAATCTGTCCTATTATTTAACCCATAACTGGAGGGAAGAGACGGATTAATACCTTTCGCAAGGGTATTTGCGCGTAAGCGAATGCAAGGAATTCAACTGGAATTCGAATTCGGTTCCCCGATTTCTCGTTCCGAGCCGATATCCAATGTGCCATAGCGCACATCTATAAAGTACATGTATCAAATAAATATAGCATCACAGTAATAGGATATATATATATAGAGAGAGAGAGAGAGAGCGAGAGAGAGAGAGAGAGAGAGGGGGGGGGGGTTAATACGTGAATTGTTGCGTACATTCGTTTTTTTTTATAAACATAAGTTCAGTCACACTTGTCGGAATAACTCAATAAGAAAATCAGATTAAGTTTCCATGTTTTGCCACAGGTGCCAGGTTGGTGCCACTCGTTATGTCGAACGTGATCGAAGTCAAAACAAAGACTTAACATAAAAAAGCTACAAATAATACTTCATCTGAATCTGAAGCTCAAACGGGACTCACAAATCTATGCAAACGTGGAGATAATCTTCACATAAATCATCAGTAATGTTTTTCTCATTCGTGCTCGCAGTAAAAAAAAAATCCACTTGGGCATTAAATGAGTCTGCTGAGACAAACGTAGAATTTATATTGACATTACAAAAGAACGTTGATATACGTAATAAGTGTACATAAATGTTTGCTTTTACATTTAAGATTTTACATGAATTTGCAAAAACTTTTAAGACAATTGTATTTGATAATAAAATCCTTGGAGAATTAAATTAATCAGCATCTTCATGCTCAGGTTGAAAGAAAAAACACGTGTGCCTATTCAAATCTAATATCAATAATACCTCAACATGTACAAAGATGCATATATATATATATATATACCTAAGTTTTTTTTTCGTTTTTGTTTTTTGTTTTTTTTATCGTATCACCCCGAGCAAAGCGGTAACACCACTGATGTGCAGGGGGCTACATAAGAGTAAAAAGATTAGGGGTCTACATAAGAGTAAAAAAAAATAGATAGGAGTAAGAGAAGAGAGTGAAGAGTAAGATGAACCAGTTAGAAAAGAGCAAGAGAAGGATGGGAATACAGGTGTGATGACAGTTGCAAAGGTAGAGAGAAAGGAAAGAATGTGCAGGGTAGTATAGAAAGTCAAGTGGTTAAGAGATCAGTATTGACATTACATTTAAATTCCTGGAGGTTGTAGCTGTCAGGAAAGCAAGAATATGGAAGCGAGTTCCACAGGCGAAAAGTGCGAGAAAAGAAGCTGCAGGAGTAGAATTGTCGTCTGTGAATGGGTGAGATCCAGTTGCCAGTCTGGTTGCACGAATAAACACCTGTTGGAGAGGCACCAGTGCCTTAAGTTCGTTGAAGAAGCCATAAAAGTATTTATAGAACAGACAAAGGGAAGCCACATCCCGTCGGTGGGGAAGTGGCTGGAGTCGAGCCGCCAAGTCCCGTACCTATCACATTACTGATTCTCCTTCGGAGCTTGTCAAGAACACTGAGATGAACAGCAGGGGCGCCTGACCATATATGGCAGCAGTAATCCATGTACGGGCGAAAGGTTGATTTGTATATATGCAGGATGGATTCAGGTGGGAAAAACATCCTGGCCCGACACAGTGACCCAACCTTCCTAGCAGTGGATTTAGCTATAATATTGTGTGTGCGCGCTGTGCGTGTGGTGTGTCCAGATATATATGCATAGGTATATTAAGTTGATACACTTATAACAAAATGAACATTTGATAAAATTAATTCCTGTCGAATACCATCTTTCTTTTAAAGATGGTAGATTCATGCGAACGAATGGTATCTGACATTAAAGTTATTTAGTGCAACTTTAGTAACAGAAATACTTAAAAAAAAACATAGCCTACATATCTTCCTATTACTTGAACGCTGATTTTCGTTACTACCTAGAGAAATGGCATAAAACTGCATTTACCCTTTGTAAATCCTGTCTCTCATGCTCCGTTTTCCACTCTCATCCTTATTCTCATCCTTCTCTTACCCACTTCCTGACACCCCCTATAACTTGTCACTCTTTTTCATAATTTTCCTTCTACCTAAACCCCCTGCAAAACAGTGAGAGTAAAATGCGTTGCTTGAGGCGATAAGATTATAAAAAAAATAATTCTATACTATAATAATGTGGATATAAAGTGGGGGATTAATTCTACATGACAATCAATATATAAAATGATCCCTCACTTTACGGCCACAGTCATCCTTCTCTTACCCACTTCCTGACACCTCCTATAAACTGTCACTCTTTCTCATAACTTTCTTTCCTTTTATGTAACCCCCTGTAAAACAGTGGCAGTAAAATGCCTTGCATGGGGCGATATGATTATAAAAAAGTAGTAATTCCAAATTTCGCATTCTGTGGCGTGACATGTGAATGATGCAATATTCATTTAATTTGATAACTAATTTTATTTATCAACAATGACACAAACATGTGTAAGCAGACACCTATGCAACGCGCTCCTGAGGTCCAGTTATGAACATGTTTTTTTCACTCGACGAAAATAATTGTAACTGCTCAGAGACTAACAAACACCCAAACTAAAACAAAATAGTTATATATAATTGTTACACATGCGCACAAAAATAGTTTTTAAAAATTGGTCATATATAGTAGCAAGCACATTTCTTCGTTTGGCGCCAAGGATAAACATTGTTCAACCTAAAGATAAATATAGTTTATGTACGACGATTAAGCGTGATTAAGATAATCAGTTAAGTGCCATACGTGAAACACATTTGGACGATCATGTCTCGAAAGAGACATGACTGACTGGGCAGAAGATTATCCCGCAATAGGTTGCCATTGCTTTCTGCGGTAGATTAGTTGCCAGCCAAGGTTATAGAACCCAATCTGTTCTATTATTTAACCCATAACTGGAAGGAAGAGACGGATTAATGCTTTTCCCAAGATTATTTGCGCGTAAGTGAATGCAATGAATTCAACTGGAATTCGAACTAGGCTCCCCGATTTCTCGTTCCGAGCCGATATCCACTGCACCACAACGCACATCCAATCAAGGTATGCAAAAAAACAAAGTGGGTCCGAGATTTTAATTTAATTGAAAATATAATACAATTTATTATGTCTATATATTTATCTAATAGTTGTCATGCACACACGCGCAGGTAGATAGAGCCGGGCAGTGAGCGGTGCTTTCTTATTGGTCCTCATTTTAATTTATTTGCAAATCATCAGCATCTCTAAACTTTCAAATATATATAGTCATGTGCATATAAATACACAACAGGAATTGTAATCACTAATTATAAGAATTTAGTGAAATCACTAAAAGAAAAACAAAAAACTGGCAAATTGTATTATGACTTCAAAAATGCGGAGAAAAACCGGCTTGTATATAAAATAAACGATCAAGTGAAAATAGGCGTTGTATGATTGCAATATGCACTAACAAATCCGTACACAATGCATATTTGAATGCATCAATAAGTCCGTAACCTAATTATGAAAAGGCACTTTATACAACATTTTATTTTTCAATATAATGCACTTCATGTGATGTTAAAACACTACATGAAATGCATTATATTGCACTTGATGCTAATGCACTTAATTTCCTTAATTCATTTCATATTTGAATGCATCAATAAGTCCGTAACCTAATTATGAAAATGCACTTTATACAACATTTTATTTTTCAATATAATGCACTTCATGTGATGTTAAAACACTACATGAAGTGCATTATATTGCACTTGATGCTAATGCACTTAATTTCCTTAATTCATTTCATATTTGAATGCATCAATAAGTCCGTAACCTAATTATGAAAAGGCACTTTATACAACATTTTATTTTTCAATATAATGCACTTCATGTGATGTTAAAACACTACATGAAGTGCATTATATTGCACTTGATGCTAATGCACTTAATTTCCTTAATTCATTTCATATTTGAATGCATCAATAAGTCCGTAACCTAATTATGAAAATGCACTTTATACAACATTTTATTTTTCAATATAATGCACTTCATGTGATGTTAAAACACTACATGAAGTGCATTATATTGCACTTGATGCTAATGCACTTAATTTCCTTAATTCATTTCATATTTGAATGCATCAATAAGTCCGTAACCTAATTATGAAAAGGCACTTTATACAACATTTTATTTTTCAATATAATGCACTTCATGTGATGTTAAAACACTACATGAAGTGCATTATATTGCACTTGATGCTAATGCACTTAATTTCCTTAATTCATTTCATATTTGAATGCATCAATAAGTCCGTAACCTAATTATGAAAAGGCACTTTATACAACATTTTATTTTTCAATATAATGCACTTCATGTGATGTTAAAACACTACATGAAGTGCATTATATTGCACTTGATGCTAATGCACTTAATTTCCTTAATTCATTTCATATTTGAATGCATCAATAAGTCCGTAACCTAATTATGAAAAGGCACTTTATACAACATTTTATTTTTCAATATAATGCACTTCATGTGATGTTAAAACACTACATGAAGTGCATTATATTGCACTTGATGCTAATGCACTTAATTTCCTTAATTCATTTCATATTTGAATGCATCAATAAGTCCGTAACCTAATTATGAAAAGGCACTTTATACAACATTTTATTTTTCAATATAATGCACTTCATGTGATGTTAAAACACTACATGAAGTGCATTATATTGCACTTGATGCTAATGCACTTAATGTGATGATCCAGTTGTTAATGCACTTAATTCCCTTAATCACATATTGAATATTATAGAGTAAAAATTTCATATCAAATTCAGCTAACAATTTCAGACTACGGACTTATTAATCCACCTCGTAAATATAGATTTTTCTGGGTAAATAACCACCCGTCAATTGTAACTTTCAAATATGTGAGTGCATGCAAATAAAATGCACGAAAATGCAAATGTGCAATTAAGTTCAGTCATTAATTAGAATCCAATTATTGGTATAAATAAAAATAATTAGAATCATTTCATTGCTTGTTCTTTCGTTTCATAAAATATCCATAACTAAATGTGTGAAACCGTAAGTAACGACGATTTATGGGGCTTATATTTACAAATAAAAGCAAATTTACACCTGCTTATGATGGCTTTTAACTTCCTCAGAGAAAATTAAAACCTCATTTTTTTTTCATGAATCCGTTCCAGCTAGCCAATCTTTATCGTTAAACACACAAGCATGCAGAGAACAAGTTTACTTTTCCCTTCTTCTGTCATTTACTCGGTAGCCTCCGATTATCTCTTTCGTGACACATAGGCAGCAGTCAGCGCGGAGATGCTGTCAATGCTTTAAATATCCACAAAATAAACTACGTCATTCATCATTAAATTCTGCACACATGCAACCCGAGACACGTGTGCTTCGGCGCGCATGTACTCATGTATGTAAAGTCACGTGCCCACACATACACAGACGTGAAGTTTGCGGGAAAAGTTCGTAAAAACAAAATTTTTATACTCTCTGCTATCAGCATCTATGCGCAATTTTGACTATTGTTTCACAAAGGGTCAGTCAGTCAGTTAAGTGCCATACGTGATACACGCTTCGGGCGATCATGTCTCGAAAGAAACATGACTGACTCGGCAGAAGATTATCCCGCAGTAGGTTGCCATTATTTTCTGCGGTAGACTGGTTGCCGACCAAGGCTATAGAACCCAATCTGTCCTGATATTTGACTCATAGCTAGAGGGGAAGATATGTATTATATTAAGTAGTAATTAGTGGGGGATCAGTTTATTACTTCATAACAATATAAAGCTGATACCCCACTTTATGCCCAGTAGAAACCTTAATCATGGTTCAAACTATTATATTCAGTCAGTCAGTTAAGTGCCATACGTGATACACGCTTGGGCGATCATGTCTCGAAAGAGACATGATTGACATAAATATTACCGTTTAAAATTCACTTTTACTTAGCATATAAAATAAATAAATTTGACATGAACGATTCATACAAGTAAACGACGACACACCTTATACAAGCGCACGCACACACACACACATACACACGCACACATGCGCATCTGCATATATGTTGCAGTTTAAATGAAAATGAAATGCCATACTTATAAAATCATTCAGCAAATCGCCGAAAATATGCGCATGTATCTTTTGCACTCGTTTGCTACCCGGTTAATCGAAAGATAAAACTATTAATATAACAACAATAGGTTTGGTTTGGTTTGATTTATTTTACGGTATACCTAGGTGTCCTTGACAAAATCCAACGGAGAATCTGTGATGCGATAGATCCCGACGTGGCAGCTCAAATACAGTCACTTTCTCACCGGCGCAATGTGGCTTCCCTGTTTCTCTTCTACAAATACTTTCACGGCTTCTCCTTCGATGAACTTAGCTCACTGGTGTCCCCTATATATGAAATTACTTAGCTGCAAGATTAGCAACTAGGTCCCACTCTTTTACTTTGAAACCAATAAAATGTAAATGCAAATTCTACTCCAGCAGCTTCTTTTCTTGCACTTCCTGCCTATGGAATTCACTTCCGTTTACTTGCTTTCCCGATAGCTACAATCTCCAAGAATTTAAATGTAATGTCAATAGTCATCTCCTATCTTTCACTAACCTGCATCCTCTCTCTCATGCGTCTTTCTCCGTCCACTCCACTCTCATCAGTATTCTCATCCTTCTCTTACCCACTTACTGACACCCACTATAATCCGTCACTCTTTCTCATAACTTTCCTCCTATGTAACCCCATGCAAAACAGTGGCAGTAAAATGTCTTGCTTGGACCGATATGATTATAAAAAAAAGAAAAAAAGATAGATAGATAGATAGATAGATAGATAGCCCGACAGCTACAATCTCCAAGAATTTAAATGTAAAGTCAGTAGTCATCTCCTATCTCACTAACCTGCATCCTCATGCTCCTTTCTTCGTCCATGATTTATATGATTATAAAAAAAAAATACCAATTTCAATGAATTATTTAATGCCGACAATAGTTTTAGAACAGATTTGTATGCATAGAATATGTATTCTTTGTGAGAAGTCAGTTTATAGATCAGGTTTCATTGACGTATTTTTGTAAATAGTTTTTGCCAAGAATCAAATATATTGCTGCTATGTTTTTTTTTTCTTCAAAAATACGTTGCTAGTAATTTTTGTTCTTCAAGGATCTATTGGTAATTTTTTCAACTATAAAAGTCTATTTTTATACTTACATAGTGTTTTGACCTCAGTTTTCTGGGGGGAAGGGAATGTTTATTTGCTGGAAGCCAAACAGGTGCTACCATTCCAGATCAGGGTGGGCCTGGAAACAACAGTAATTAAGAAATCATTCCACGCTCCTCACAATCTCCCAATCAATACCCTTGCTACCGGGTGCAGTTTATCGTCATACCCAGGACCAACAACAGTAGAAATTCGATTTTATGACAGAGAAAAAATACAGTGAACTAAAAATTAAATGCGTGTTTGTTTAATCCACGTCAAAAATCATGTCTGTCCCCAATCTGATGGCGAGTATTTCAAGAAAATATAAAACTAAATCAAGTCGGACCTAATTACCTGTGGATAGTAAATATGCAGATAATAGCAGAATATATACAGGTTGCGATGGATAAATTGTTGCCATTTCATGTTTTTAATTTTGCGCATGCGCGTTCTTTGATTTTGTCGACTGCACATTGTAGTAGGATCAGTTGGGCATCGTCTGTGAGAAAAAAAAAGTACCATGACGTAATTCAGTTTGGAAACGGCTTGCTGTTTTGCTTAGCACTCACGCCGAAAGCTTCAATAAAAAACATTTCAGTGTCTGGGTGTCAATCTGAGGACAGTGTAGAAGATCTCAAAAATGTTGGATGAATGTAATGGCAATTACGTCAGGTATTTGAAGTGGCCACTATTGGTCGTGACATGATGTCCCCATTCATCTTTCCACTGTGTCTCAACATGGTGATCTAAATCAAGTGCCTTGAAGCGGTAACACTGAACTGGATCAAGACACTAGCTGCTGAAAGACCCCATGTCTAACAAAAGGTTGGTTGGTTGTTTTGTTTTTATGGCAAATCAACCTCGGCGGGTCATTTATTGTCAACTAAATTTTATTTATTTATTGCTGGTAATACCTTTTTCTTTCAACAATTTATTGTTTTTTATATAAGTTTTTGTGTCTAGTAATACTTTTTTTTCTTTTCGAGTATCAAGATTCATTGGGATTTATTTTTTTAAGGGCAGGGTCCCTAAGTCCTACCCTTGTTATTTAACCTATAACTGGAGGGAAGGGACGAATTAATACCTTTCTCAAGGGTACCAGTGCTTAAGTGAATGCAGGGTATTCAACTGGAATTCGAACTCGGCTCACCGATTTCTCTTTCCTAGCCGATATCCACTGCACCACAACGCACATCCGTCACTAAACGTTTACAGCACCTGGTATTTCCAAGCGGTCATCCATCTAAGTACTAACCAGTCTCAATGCTGCTTAACTTCGGTGATCGAGAGAGAACCGGTGTATTCAACGTGATAGGCCGTAAGCCTTCTAACAAAAGGACACTGTACCATGCCACACAAGCAGGAGAACCCAGTCATGGCCGTCAGACGATTCCTGCAACCCCATCACCCCATACATCTGGCCACCTAATTCCCCAGACTGCAACACCTTCGATTATTATGTGTGGAACACAGTTGAGCAAGAAGCCACCAAAACTCTTTATAACCCCAAAGATGAACTGAAGGCAAGATTATGGTGGTATTCCCCAACTTAAACAAGGAGACTGTCCGGAAGAGTTGCAATGGATTCTGAAATCAACTGAAGGACGTAGTTGAGGCCATTATTATTAAATAAATGAATAAATTTACTTTTTAGTATTTTAAGATATTTTGGGGTAATTTGGGGAAATATATGTGTTAAAATGAGATGTTAGTGTTATTTTCATTATTATTTTGTAATGTAGACGACAGGTTATCACTCGCACCCTGTACATGTCCAACGCCTCAGCCATCCATTGGATGACAGAGGAGACATAATTTTATATTACGAGTTATATATATAAGTGAACATTGAAATTATCACGCAGAGCCGACTGTTTGTTGCACACTTAACGCAATCTTCAGGCCATGTGCGCTATGTTTTTGCTCGACGTTTTCTATATACGGGTCAGTGATGCATTGTAGGTAGACTATCGTATTATTCTAACGGTTATTTTGGTGGGTGTCTTTCTTCCATTTGTTTATTATTTACTTAGTTTATTTACTTATTTATTTGTTTAGATAAAATTATTTGACTTGCTTTTGTTATTTATTTATATGTTCACTTATTCTTGTTCGTTTACAGTTTTCGATTTTTCTGTAATGTAGAAAAAATTATTTTCGTGTCTGTATTTTGAGATGAGTTCTAATCGTTTATTTAGTAGATTATTTTGATCTGAAAAGTAATTATTGCTATTTTTTCTCCAGGCAGAGACAGCTTTTGTATTGATTGCTGTAGGCTGATGTACTTTTCCTTATGTTTCTTTTTTTGTTTTAGTTTTTTTTTTTTTTGTATAATTTATTTTCATCTTCCAGATATGTTTAGAAAGCATTGTGCTATTCACGTATTTGCTATTTGTATAGGATGTCTTGTGTGCGTAGTTTTTTTGTTTCCAGAGTCCTTCAGTTACCGCTATGCATATTTTTCTTCATTATGTGCTGATTTTACAGTGGCTTTGTTTATTACATTGTTATACAAGCAGTTGCCGTTTAAGGGACATTCGTTATTTATTTTGCATTTACACGGGTGTTTAATTTGTTCTGGGGGTTTGTTGATTGTTTTTCTGTTGTGATTTTTCATTGCGTCATTTTCTTGGTGTAACTGTTGCTGACTTTTACTGATTTTTTTTTAATATCTTGTGGTTGCGTGATTGATGCGTTAAAGTATTTCTGTATGAGTTTAATGATTTTTTTTTCGTGCGTTTGTTTTTTACGTTTTCATTGTACGGTAGATTGAACGATATGATGTTTCTCTTCCTGTTGGCTTTTTTTTTTTTTACTGTGTGATG
This sequence comes from Ascarosepion bandense, assembly GCA_037127315.1. Lineage (NCBI taxonomy): Eukaryota > Metazoa > Mollusca > Cephalopoda > Sepiida > Sepiidae > Ascarosepion > Ascarosepion bandense. The sequence goes on along the minus strand of JBBBDQ010000436.1, from coordinate 8,838,196 downwards.
TGTATAAGAGTGTTAGCTTGTATTTTAGGGCTGTTTCATAGTCTTTCTTAGCTTCGTTGAATACTATATATAAAAATAAATATAACTGTAGATATAAAATGTCGAGCAAAAACACAACGCACACAGAATGACGATTGTGTTTAGCATGAAACAAACTGTCGCCTTTGGATATTGACTTTAATGTCTACTTTTATATTTATATACGCTCTATCCTTGATATTGAGCACTTTAATTCATGAATATAACATACCTTAAAACTATATTTTATGATATATGCACTACCGGCAATGATTATTAGGCCACCCTAGTGTCTTAAACAATGATGTATTTCATACTATTTTTTAGTATTTATTGCCAATTGAATAATTATAAATGAAAATAGAATAGTTCTTTTGTTAATATTGCGCAATAACATGTACATCAAATGAATTTATAAATATTTAATAATTACTTATATTGCAGTTTCATCAATGAAAGAATGAAAAAATTTAGGCTGATTCAGACGAGTTTATTTTTGCTTCCTTGCCTTGTAAAATTTTGCAAAGTAATAATAACAAAAGAACCATTCTATATGGTTCTTATATATAAATAATAAAATACTAAAAAAATACATCATTTCTTTTTTAAAAAAAGCTGATGTGGTCTGATAATTATGGCCGGTAGTGTGTGTGTGTATATATATATATATATATATATATATATATATATATATATATTGTCATCCGCAGACAGATCTGTTTCGCAGCTCATCTGTACGGTTAGACTCCGATTGCTACATAACCCAGGCTCGAAACCCGACCGACTTGGCGTCAGTCGGCGACTCTACCCCTGGGCCACGGAGCGCTCAGTGGAAGAAGGCATTCTTCTTAGCGTATATCGTATTACGCGCCCAATAGCTAGGTGCTCAAATTCATTTTTACTGTATGAGCGATGCGTACACGCTAGAGTGGCTACTGTTTTTCAAAGTCTACCTTTCTTCCAGAGTGCTCAATCAGGGTGTGAGAGCGTAAATATTGTCATCCGCATCTCTGTATCACAGCTCATCAGTACGGTTAGATTCCGATTGCTACATAACCCAGTCTCGAAACCCGACCGAATTGGCGTCAGTGTGTGTGTGTGTGTGTGTGTGTATTTGACTTATACAGTAAATGACTCAGATCTTAATATTTATATTATTTTTTTAAATATGTTCCAAAATACTATGGTTATTAATGACTGATATTTTTTATTATATTTTGCTAAGTACTTTTACTTTTAAACAAGAATTATTTGCTGATAAGGCCAGACGCGGAAAAAGGCAGCAGTCGTTGGCGATTTCGCGGGTGATTATTTTATTGTATATTCAGTGTTGGTCTTTCCAAAAAATATTTTGATCAATTTAGTCAGTTTACATAAGCCTCTTTCATACATGAAACACCTTCTTTAGAAACTTTTGCATAAATCCATGCATAATTGTGTCACAATGAAAAAAATTTCAATTTGTTGGTACACTTAGATATACATTTAATCTCTTTAGATTCTCTTGTGATATGTGTGAGTACAGGTGCACGCACACACACATATACATACATAAGATATTTCTTTTATGTCTGCTGAACGTACATTTTTCTTGCATTACTTTATATATAGTCACACTCACACACACACACACACACACACACACACACACACACGCACACACACACATATTTATGCATGTATCCATGAATGAAAAAAACCAAAGTGAATTCCTGTTCATAATTCCTGTTCATTTGTCTTATCGACTAAAGTCCTTAAAAATTAAACTGAACAGACAAGAGTACTTTAAATTTTAAGTAATATTAGATTTTTCTGGTACCAAATAAAGACTGATGATCGGCAAGGCCAATTCATTAATTCATTAACTCGACAGCAAACGTACAAAAGTTTCAAAATATATGTAATGACCTAGAGCATTAAATAACGAATCACCCGTTGGTGCAGCAGGAAGTGCGGGTTCGAATCTGAATATATTTGGGTTCAGATGTTGTGATGCGCATTCCACTGTGAAATTGGCTCTATATAGTCTGGGGATGTGCGTTGTGGTGCAGTGGATATCGGCTCGGAACGAAAAGTCGGGGAGCTGAGTTCAAATTCCAGTTGAATTCATTGCATTCACGTACGCGCAAATACCCTTGGGAAAAGGTATTAATCCATCTCTTCCTTCCAGTTATGGGTTAACTAACAGGACAGAGTGGGTTCTATGGTATTGGCTGGCAACCAATCTACCGCAGAAAGCAATGGCAACCTACTGCAGGATAATCTTCTGCCCAGTCAGTCATGTCCCTTTCGAGACATGATCGCCCAAGCGTGTATCATGTATGGCACTTAACTGATAGTCTGGGAAATGCTCATTAATCCATGCATCTATTATGCTCATTAATCTATATAAATATATACTAGCACACAGATATTCAAATTCAATTGTTTCGTATAAACTTTTCTCTACTTCGCCACAGTTTTACCGATTTTTATTTTCTCTTCTTTTCTATTTCTTTTTAACTCAAAATTTATTTTCAGTGCAATTACGTTTCAAAATGGGAAACTTGTTAGCGAGTCTAGTTTTATTTGACCGCTAGTTCCATATTGGCTGGCTACCCTATACAAAATTCGACATTAACACATGGACTGACATGTAAAATCCAACAACCTTACTTTTCGTTGTTCTTGTGTCAATTTTTAGGCAGTCTTTTTTCAAACACTCAATTTTTAGGCACTTTTTTTTCAAACACCCAATTAATAGGCCCTCTTTTTCAAACACTCAATCTTTAGGCACTCATTTTCAAACATTATTCGTTTATTCCTTTTTCTTTTAACTCTACTTCTTCATTTTCTATCGGAACAGTTATTCACATATATTATTAGTATTTCATTTTTTATTATCTGCTGATGGATCTTTCTATGATTTTTTTTGTTTCTATTTTTCCGATAATCATTTTGTTCTTTCTTTCTCGTATTTTTTCTCTCTCTCATGAAATACTTTCTTATATTTTTTTTCTCGGGCTATATTCCTACCCTTTTTTTTTTCAAGCATGCTTTCTTTTTTCTTTCTATCTCTTTCTTGCTTTCTTTTTTTCTTTCTATCTCTTTCTTGCTTTCTTTTTTTCTTTCTATCTCTTTCTTGCTTTCTTTTTTTCTTTCTATCTCTTTCTTGCTTTCTTTTTTCTTTCTATCTCTTTCTTGCTTTCTTTTTTCTTTCTATCGCTTTCTTGCTTTCTTTTTTTCTTTCTATCTCTTTCTTGCTTTCTTTTTTCTTTCTATCTCTTTCTTGCTTTCTTTTTTCTTTCTATCTCTTTCTTGCTTTCTTTTTTTCTTTCTATCGCTTTCTTGCTTTCTTTTTTCTTTCTATCGCTTTCTTGCATTCTTTTTTTCTTTCTATCGCTTTCTTGCTTTCTTTTTTTCTTTCTATCGCTTTCTTGCTTTCTTTTTTCTTTCTATCGCTTTCTTGCTTTCTTTTTTTCTTTCTATCGCTTTCTTGCTTTCTTTTTTCTTTCTATCTCTTTCTTGCTTTCTTTTTTTCTTTCTATCTCTTTCTTGCTTTCTTTTTTCTTTCTATCTCTTTCTTGCTTTCTTTTTTCTTTCTATCGCTTTCTTGCTTTCTTTTTTTCTTTCTATCGCTTTCTTGCTTTCTTTTTTTCTTTCTATCGCTTTCTTGCTTTCTTTTTTTCTTTCTATCTCTTTCTTGCTTTCTTTTTTTCTTTCTATCTCTTTCTTGCTTTCTTTTTTTCTTTCTATCTCTTTCTTGCTTTCTTTTTTCTTTCTATCTCTTTCTTGCTTTCTTTTTTTCTTTCTATCTCTTTCTTGCTTTCTTTTTTTCTTTCTATCGCTTTCTTGCTTTCTTTTTTTCTTTCTATCGCTTTCTTGCTTTCTTTTTTCTTTCTATCGCTTTCTCTTTCGTTTCAGCGTTTTTACTTCCTTTCTAATATTTTCGTATCTTTCAAGATTTTTAAGAATTTTTTCTTTGACATTTTTTCATCTTTCTTACCAGCATTTTCATCTCTTTTTAATTTTTCTTTTTACTGCTTCGATAATCATTGTTTGTTTTTTTTCCTTTCAATTTACTTTCTGTAAGGATTGTTTCTCTTTTTTCTAGTCAGATACGAATTTGCACGAGATACTAGATTAGCAATTAGGTCCCACCCTTTTACAGTGAAACCGATAAAATGCAACCGCAACTTCTACTCCAACTTTTTCTTTTCTTGCACTTCTCGACTGTGGAATTCCCTTCCACATGATTGCTTCCCCGACGGCTACAATCTCCAGGAGTTTAAATGTAAGGTCAATAGACACCTCCTAACACACTAACTCGCTCCCATTCTTTCAAACACTCTTCTCATCTGCCCAACCCTCATCCTCGGTATCATTACCCTTCTATCACCTTCCTTCTGACATTTCCTACATCTAACCACTCCTCCTCTTTAGCTTTCCCTGTGTAGCCCCATGCGCAATAGTGGCAGTGGAATGCCTTGCTTGGGGTGAAATGATAAAACAAAAAACCATTCGTTGTTCTTCCTTGTATTTTTCACTCTTATGAAGATTTTTACTTTTTTCAAGCAATTTCCTCTTCTTCCAATATCTCTTTCTAGTATATTTTTCTTTCTATCATTTCAGTATTCGTTCTTTTCTTTTTTTCTTTCCATTTTCACAATGAGCTTTCTTTTTGACTGCTTTTCTCTTCATGCCATTCATATTTTCTTTTTTCGATTATTTTCTCTGTTTATTTGTGGCGTGTTCTTTTGTTGTTTTTTTTTTGCTTGTTATACTTTTATTCTAGAAGCCTTCTCATTAAGCACCGCTCAGATGTGGTACAAGGCCGAAAGAATGGGGTACCCAGTGAGGATCGAAATCACTACTCAGTTGTAATAGGTTCCAGTGAGAGAACCTTGCTAACCATTACACCACATCGGGTTCTCTCTCTCTCTCTCTCTCTCTCTCTCTCTCTCTCTCTCTCTCTCTGTTTTCACGTTTTCTTCCTGGTCAAATTTCTCTCTGTTCAGTATTTTTTTTCCTTCAAGTATTTTTGTCTCTCGTATTTTATCTGACTTTTTAATACATTTTCGATTTTCTTTTTTCTTTCTTTCATAAGTATCTTCATTTCTTTCTGTCTTTTTGTTTTCTTTCTTTCTTGGAATTTTTATTTTTTTCTGTCTTTTTCTTTTCTTTCTTAGAATTTTTCATTTTTTTCTTTCTTAGAATTTTTCATTTTTTTTTCTTTCTTAGAATTTTTCATTTTTTTTCTTTCTTAGAATTTTTCATTTTTTTCTTTCTTAGAATTTTTCATTTCTTTTTCTTTCTTAGAATTTTTCATTTCTTTTTCTTTCTTAGAATTTTTCATTCCTTTCTTATTTTAGAATTTTTTCTCATTCTTACTGTCTTGCTTTTATCTTATGATTTTTTCTTTCCTTATTTCATAAAGCATATGTATTACTATTATTCCTTTTTTTCTTCGTACACATTTTTCTTTTTGGATATTATTTTTTGCTCTTTTAATGTCTTTCCCACTCACAGTTTTCTTGTAAATGCTACTTACATCTCTAAAATCTTTTAAAAAATCTCATTTTAATTTGTACACTATTATAAATAACATTATTAATCAATTACTTTCTCTGTGTATATGTGTATCTTCTATCCTAACACGAAACCTATAAAAGTAAACATGAAACATAAAACGATACTTTCATCAGGATGCCACATACACGCTCAACCAGTTCGGAACTAAATAGAATTACATTAGTAGTTATTCATCGGTTTCTTTTCATAGAAATCTGCTTCGAGTTGACAACGGACATTTATTTACACTTTTTACACAATGAGACCATTAACACCTTGCTAATATCTACATTTTTTATATTTACATATATATGGTAAAAAGATTGTATTACGTCAATCACATAACGAAGCCAATCTCAAATCAATCTATGTGCATTCTTATAGAGATATTTACTTTCTTTGGCATGAGGCGTGAGAGAAAGACCCTATTGCGCCAATTGTCTAAATGGGTCTGTCTCTCGTCCTTGAAAATCAGTTTTAAAGATCTTTCCAGTTGGAAATAAGGAAATGTTTCAACCACACAATGGAGCCTTCACATTCGTATATAGAGAAATATATATAAGTCAGCTTATAGACAATGTCGGCAGTAAATTGATGTTCTATATTTGTATAATTAAGATGCATAGAATATAAATTGACGGGTGTAATTATAAAAGTTTCTAGTATGTATGAATTCATGGATACAAAAACGATCATTTCAACGAACACATGCGCGCACTTATAACAATGAAGACACAACTGTATGGTGATATAGATCTATAAAAGTTACGTTCGGTGGGACACGATCGGATGCTGTAGCACACACAGACACAAATTTCGTTCAATCGAAAGTGGTTCCGTATTTGTTAACAATGCTTTATAGATATCTCCTAACAATAAAGGAGACATTGCAGAAGTATTTCTTTTTTTCTTTTCTTTTCTTTTTTTTTTTTTTTGTTTACACGGTTTTATTTTGATGACATCTTATATTTGCACGAGTTAATAATTTGTAATCTATAGATTCAGAACTCTATGTACGAGCAACATACAGGTCTGCATTTATATCAGGATTAAATACGGTTATATACACACACAATGATGTGCGTTGAGATGCAGTGGATATCGACTTGGAATGAAAAATCCGGGTACCGAGTTCGAATTCCAGTTGAATTCCTTGCATTCACTTACGCACAAATACTCTTGGGAAGTGTATTAATCCGTCTCTTCCCTCCAGTCATGGGTTAAATAATAGGACAGATTGGGTTCTATAACTTTGGCTGGCAACTAGTCTACCGCAGAAAGCAATGGCAACCTACTTCGGGATAATCTTCTACCCAGTCAGTCTTGTCTCTTTCGAGACATGATCGCCCAAAGCGTGTATCACGTATGGTACTTAACTGACTGACTGACTGACTGACTGACTGATATACATATGTATATATATATATATATATATATATATATATGTGTGTGTGTGGAATATATATATATATATATATATATACTATTTGTATTGTACAAACTGTTGTTCTCATTATTTTTACATGTTTACGACGTTACGAGCATTCTGTGCTCCGGCCTTCTTCAAGTAATTTCGAAATGTACCCTTTATTTCTATCACTGGCAGCAATGTTAACAAACTGCGAGATAATATTCTGCTCAGTCAATCATGTCTCTTTCGAGACATGATCGCCCAAAGCGTGTTTCACGTATGGCGCTTAGCTGACTGACACACACAACTTCAGTGGTACATATACTTAGTAAACGATCATCCGCTGGCTTATATTCACTTACTTCAGCACACGTTATATAATTTGGTTTATTTAGAAGACGTGTATTCCCTCTTTATGTTAATGTGTCTACATGACTAATTGGTTATTTGTGACTCGCACACTCATCCCCATGACACACCAATGTGCATATGCATCGACAAATTGAGGATAAAATAAAGACGTTCATAATAATCAATTGTTCATAAATGTGTTAACTAATTGGGAGAGACTTAAGAGTAATCAAGAATCTTTACTGGCAGCAAACAGCTTGTATACGGACAGATAACGAATTCAGCAGATATACAAAGATATAAAGGGGGTGTAAGACAAGGATGTGTCTTTTCACCGGATCTATTCAACTTGTGCAGCGAGAATATTTTGAGGACCCTAGAAGTTATGCCTGGATTTGTCATCGGAGGCCACAATTTAAACAACCTAAGGTACGCAGATGATACAGTGCTGATAGCAGACACAGAAAAGAAAGTAGAAGCCCTCCTACAGAAGGTATCTGAAGAGAGTGATAATAAAGGACTACAAATAAACTGCCAGGAAACGGAATGCATTGTTATCAGTAAAAAAGGCAGCTCAATATGCCAAATACAGGTCGGGGATACTAGATTCAAGCAGGTACAAAAATTTAAATACCTAGGAAGTGTTATAACAGAAGACGGAAAATGCGGCACAGAGATCCGAAGGCGAATTGGCATGGCGAAGGAAGCCTTCCAGAAGCTGAGTAAAGTATTAAAAAACAGGACAATTTTGCTAGAAACAAAGAAGAGAGTACTGGATTGCTCTGTGTTGTTAGTTCTTCAATGTGGCAGTGAATGCTGGATAATATCATCAAAGATGAAGGAAAAACTTGAAGCATCTGAAATGTGGTTCTACAGAAGGATGCTGCGAATATCATGGATCGAGCACGTGAGCAATGACGAGGTCATAGAAATGATGGAAACAAAAAGGAAATTAATACTGAGCATCAGGAAGAGACAGCTAAAGTTCCTTGGACATGCACTGAGGAAGGAGGGCTTGGAGAACCTGATACTAACAGGCCAGATAGAGGGAAGAAGAGACAGGGGAAAGCAACGGATAACATATTTAAAAGACCCGATCAGGTGGATGATGGAACGAGGGTTGCATAGTGTAACAGGAGAAGGCGTGCTAAGAGCCAACAAGGATAGGGAGACGTGGAAAGCCATGGTCGCCTACGTCCTGAAGGGACAGGGCACGTAGAAGAAGAAGAATGGTGGAGAAAAACATGCGTCTTATGCAACAGATATTTACTTTTCAACCTCTTTTCAATGCACTTATTTCATTGATGAATATTTATCTCAAAGTTTGAACATTATACATTGAAAGTTCAGGTCTAAATTCAGCAAAGGCATTAGGCTATAAGCTGATTTATCCATCCCTATATTTATAGAACTGTAACTGTGTATTTACTCATACATGTGTACAAGATGAAACAAGGTGAGCACTTTATATAGAATTATACTTCATCGACCTTTTTTCGCAAATCAATTTCAATGACGTTGATACTTGATGTTCACCTAATTTTAATTTAACGCATAGATAAGTATGTACATGTATATATACTCTATAGACAAATGTGCTTTAATCTATCCAACAGAGTGGCTTGATTGCAAGTCTTTTAATTTATGTATTTTTATTTTAAATCGTGTGGCCCCAAACAAGGTATTTTATTGCCACTGTTGTGCAGGGGGTTACATAGGAGGAATGTTATGAGAAAGAGTGACAGGTTACAGGGGCTGTCAGGAAGAGAGTATGAGGAAGAAAATACTGATGAGAGTGAGGTGGGCAGAGAAAAAAGCATGAGAGAGAGAGAATGTAAGTTAGTGAGACAGGAGATGACTATTGACTTTACATTTGAATTCTTGAAGATTCTAGCTGTCGGGAAAGCAAGTATGTGAAAGGGAATTCCACAGGCGGGAAATGCGAGAAAAGAAGCTGGTGGAGTAGAATTTGTGTTTACAATTTACCAATTTCACAGTAAAAGGGTGGGACTTAGTTGCTAATCTTGTGGCTCGATTAAATTCATATATAGGGGGTACCAGTGAGTTAAGTTCATCGGAGCAGAAGCCGTGAAAGTATTTGTAGAAGAGACACAGCGAAGCCACACTGCGTCGGTGAGAAAGGGACTGTATCCTAGTTACCAAATTGGGATCGATCATATTACAGATTCTCCGTTATATTTGGTCAAGGACACCTAGGTGGATAGCAGGAGCACCTGACCAGATATGGTAGCAATATTCAATACACGGGCAGATAGTAGATTTGTATATGTACAGGATTGTTTCGGACGGGAAAAACTTTCTGGCACTATACAGAGAACCGACTTTCTTAGGAGCGGATTTAGCTATGGATTCTATATAGTTATTCCACTTGAATTCTGATATGAGACTTAATCCGAGTAGGCACAGTGTTTTACTTTCAGAGAGAGAAGCCTGATCCACGTTAATGAGCGGGAGGAAAGATTGTCTAAGATGGTTAATAGATAGCAGCTTCGTTTTGGAAGCATTAAAATTTACGAGCCATTTCTTACCCCAGTCCACCACGGACTGAGGTCCTTTTCAAGCTCTGCAGCGAGGTTTGCTTTGTCAGCCTCGGCAGATTTTTTATCGGGACGATAGTAAACCGTAGTGTTGTCAGCTTATATGCCTACTTGGGATCTTATTACATCGAGGAGATCGTTAATATGGAAAAGGAAAAACGTACGTATGATTATCTGGTTTTGGACTTGAAAACATATAAAAAGCCAACCAGTCATTGTAGAAGAAACAGGAGAACTCAGATTCCTCTCAGACCCCTACCATCGTTTTAATAAAATGAAAATGAATTTTTATTTTTTTATAAATTTTTCATCAATATTTTGAATAACATACAAAATAAACAGCCAAAACTAAATTTGTTTGTAAAACGTATTTGGACAGTCCTACCTCTAAGATGATGATCACTTGTTTCATACAATCAGTTTCATGACGGTTTAGTTTTTGTAGATATTTAACCGCACACCCACTTGAACAGAAGGTGTCACAAGGCCGAGTTTAAAGTGGAGTCTAATGGGTACATGGTATTACGAGCAAAAATTGCTCAACTCTCTTCTTTGATGAACCGTTCCGTTTAAGTAATTTTCTTTTCATTATTTTTACACACAAGCGACTCGTTTATATTTTTGTAAATTTTTAAACAGAGAGATTATTAGTTTACTAGAAGTATAGCCCGGCGTTGCTCGGATGTAATGAAAGCTTTGAAAATAATCCATTGTCCTGTAGCTCAGACTCAGCCTAAAGAATATTTGTGTGAAGTTTGGTGAGAATTGGATAAAAATTGTGGACTTGTATAAAGGACATACAGACAGATAAACAGACACACACAAAAACATTCTGCCTTTTATATATATATATATATATATATATATATATATATATATATATATATAATCGATTTTCTGCACTATTGTAAGAACTGCAACCCTGAAACTTCTGAATATCGTTTCATATGTCTTTGTCAAAGAGTGTTTCAAATTTGATTAAAATCGGACCACTCCTTCTATAACCCGATTTTTTCGATTATCGATTTTCGATATTTATCGAGGGTACCTCGACACAAAACCTAGCTAAGAACACTCGCAGACGCTTATTGTACAACTGTGTACATTTTCAAGACAATCAGTTCAGCCGTTTCGGAGTCTATAGGTAACGGGCACACACACACATAGAGACACACATACACACACACAGACAAAGTTCCATTTATAAATAGGTTTAGATTAGATTAGATACTATATTTCATACGAAGGTAAAAGACAGGAGATTTCGTTGTAAATGTGTATTATTGTCGTCAAAATCAAAAACATTTTGCACACTATCATATGCTAATGATCATCAAACTGTGCACAATCTACATTTCGACGTCAAACTACAGGGTGTACGGTTGAATTTACAAGAAAATTATAACTTTGTGTGTGTGAGAGAGAGAGTGTGAGTGTGAGTATGAGTATGTGTGTGTGTGTGAGTGAGTGTGTGAGTATGTGTGTGTGTGAAAGAGAGAGTGTGTGTGAGAGAGTGTGTGTGAGTATGTGTGTGTGTGTGTGTGTGTGTGTCCGACGAAATTCAAGGTGTCTAATGTATGAAAAATTATATTGATTTAATATTTTCTTCCTGTTCTCTCATAACTTTTCGTTTTAAAATGATTTCAAATTTCCCTGCCGCAAATATTTCCACTTTGCATCACTTGTTCTAATAAATTCTTAACTCGAGAGACTTGGCTACTGACAAGTTGCAGTGCTGACACTGTAGGCCTATTGATCACAAGGCAAACACTTTGCCTCCTCAGGCTTAGGCCTCCATCTACTTCACTTACTTTCTTTTAGTCATTTCTCTTTTTTCTTTTCCTTTTTACTTTTGCTGTATCTTTCCACGTCCTCATCTTCTCTTTTCTATCCAATTTTCTCCTCACTTTCTTTGTAGAATTCTCAATGGTTTTTCATTCTCATTTTTCTCTCTGTCCTCTTGCGATCATAAACACTCTTCCATCTTATTCAACCAGTTTTACTCTTTACTTTTCTCTCTCTTTTTCCTTTCTCTCCTTTCCTCTCGCCTAATTCTTATCTTTTGCTGATTTCTTAAAAAAAAACATTTACTCTTGAATTTTTTCGATTTTCTTTTTTTTTATGAATCAATTTTCTTACATATTTTTTCTTTCACATATCTTTCTATTTGTTTCTCTTTTCATACTGTTTTTTTTTTTGCTTATTCGTTATTTCTTTTAGGCATTGTTCTGCTTTTACTGTCTGTTAGTCTATATCAGATATTCTTCTTCTACCCAGCATGTATAATGGATATCGGAATGAGAAAGTGGAGAGCCGAGTTCGAATTCCAGTCGAATTCGTTTCATTTACTTACGCACGAATAACCTTGAGAAAGGTATTAATCCCTCTCTTCTCCCCCCAGTTATGGATTGAATAACAGGACATTTTAGGTTCTATAGCATTGGTTGGCAATCGCAGAAAAAAATGGCGACCTACATTCATTGTTTGACCACCAACAAGCAAAATTTTGACGTTTACAAACAGTCGGAATAAAATTCTTTGGGTTTTTTGGTACCAGGGAAAAATTGTGAAATAAAATAACAAAATTTATGAGAAGAAAACTTAGACAAAACAGATAAAGCGTATGAATGAGTGAAAAAGTGTATAAAAAGAAATTAGTGAAAAAATAGGTAAAGAAAAACAAATTATTGAAGTTCTGGTTTAACAGAAAGGAAAGGCAATGCTTAATGAGTGAAAAGCCTAATTTGATAAGTTATTAGTTAGAAGTAAAAACATGGTACGTATGAAGGCAAAAAGGCTGTATAAAGAGAGTTAAAATGGCGAAGAAAATAACATAATAGAAAGAATGTGAACAGAAAATTAAAAATAATTATAAAAATTGATGAAATGTAACATGTTCTCTATTATTATCTGAATGATGTTGTGGTGTAGTGGATATTGGAATGAGAAAGTGGAGAACCAAGTTCGAATTCCAGTCGAATTCGTTTCATTTACTTACGCACGAATAACCTTCGGAAAATTATTAATCCCTCTCTTCTCCCTCCAGTTATGGATTGAATAGCAGGATATTTTAGGTTCTATTGCATTGGTTGGCAACCGGTCTACTGCAGAAAATAATGGTGACCTACTGCGGGAAAATCTTCAGCCTAGTCAGTCATGTCTCTAAAGAGACATGATCGCTTAAGCGTATATCACATATGGCAATTAACTGACGGATCTGAATGGCAAGCAGCTCAGATAACGATTCGGCAATAAGTACCTCTGCATATCACTCATACATCCACTACCGGCCATAATTATCAGGCCACCCCAGTTTTTTTTTTATTAGGCCACCCCAGATTTTTTTTTTATTAGGCCACTCCAGTTTTTAAAAAAAAAAAGATTATTCATAATCTTTTTAGTATTTATTGGCAAGTGGATAATTCTAAATGAAAATAGAATGGTTCTTTTGTTAATATTACTTTGCAAAATTTTACAAGCAGCCAGGAAGCCTTTGCTTTGGTCAGCCAATAAGAAGAGACTAGCATGGGGAAGAGAGCACAAAAACTGGACACCAGAAGAGTTGATTTAATGTACATGCTGTTGTGCTGTAAAAACAAAAGAACCATTCTATTTTCATTTAGAATTATCCACTTGGCAATACATACTAAAAATAGTATGAAATACATCATTTTTTTAAAACTAGGATGGGCTAATAATTATGGCCGGTAGTTTAATTATGCATACAAACATAGAACATTTATACATCTATCCATGCAATTAAATTTAATATACGTGAAAATAAAGTACAGTCGTTCTTATTTTCCCCCTCTACTTTCCTCTCGCCTATTCTCTATCTTTTACCGCTTTCTTTAAAGAAACATTTACTCTTGAATTTTTCCATTTTTCTTTCTCTATTAATCAATTTTCTTACATATTTTTTCGCATATTTTTCTACTTGTTTCATACTGTTTTTTTCTTATTCGTTATTTCTTTTAGGCTGTGTTCTGCTTTTACTGTTTGTTAATAAACTATCGGGTATCCTTCTTCTACCCAGCATATATAGGAAGAAATGCTGAAAAGTTATCAGTCTGACTCATTTCCATAAGTTTGACCAAATGAGCCATGCACCGGATAATGTGTTTTGGAGATATGTTCATAGCCTAATGATAAAGAATATACTAATTTTCTACAATAACTATTCTTCTCAAAATGATATCCTCTTTTGTCCATTACTCACATGAATCGGACATTATACGATGAACATTTCAGATAAAATGCCATATGATAAATGTCAAACGATGAAATAGAGAGAAAAATAATCAGCAAGAGAGAAGTGCTTTTTGCTATCCGATTTTTCCTAATTCTTCGCGCATTTTGTCTTTCATTTTTGTTTCTGTCTTAACACAATCGTGCATAGATCATTCAATGGATATTTCATTGAATACGACTATCCTTTCTGTTAATTTTAACTTTCTCGTCATCTCAATGCTTTCTTTCTGACACACTCGATTCTGTTTGATATTTGCCCCCCCCCCATCTTTCATTTTTTTATTCCATTTTAGACGCTTTCATTTCTTTATTTATTCTATTTGGCCAAGATTTTTTTTTCTTTTTTCCACCTTCTTATGCTCTTTTACACTTTTATTCTTCGGCCATTATGGAGTCATATTCTCACCACACCCTTCTTTCTATTTCTTTTGATGTCATTACAGACACACTATGACTTACTTTCGGTTTTTAATATTTTATGCTTTTCTTTCAATCTTTCTCCCTCTCTATCTATCTATCTATCTATCTATCTATCTATCTATCTATCTATCTATCTATCTCTATCTGTCTATCTCTTTCTCTTTTTCTCTCGACATAGATATGTGTGTGGTGGGGGTATTTGTCTGTGTTATATTGAGTAATCTGTCTACGTATTTGTACTCAAGGCCAATACACATAACATACATGACAACATATTTCTTCATCTATCTGTCCCTTTTTACTAATACGGACTCTCATAATCTAAACTTATTTATAAATAGAACATTGTCTGTGTGTCTGTGTCTGTGTGTCCGTTAACTATAGACTCCAAAACGGCTGAACCGATTTTCTTGAAAATTTACTCTGTTGTACTATAATCGTCTGCAAGTGTTCTTAGCTAGGTTTTGTGTCGAGGCACCCCCGATTCATATCAAAAATCGATAATCGAAAAAATCGGGTTATAGAAGGAGTGGTCCGATTTTAATCAAATCTGATACACTCATAGACAAAGACATAAGAAACGATATTCAGAAGTTTCAAGGTTGCAGTTCTTACAATAGTGCAGAAAATTGATAATTTATATATATATATATATATATATATATATATATATATATATATATATAAGGCAAGATGTTTTTGTGTGTGTCTGTTTATCTGCCTGTATGTCTGTATTTTTTTTTTTTTTTTCAGCCTTTTTATTTTAGTTTTTGCTTCGGGTTTGTCTCTATATAGGTATAATTGTAGTTCTTAGTCTCAGCCATGATACCATTTAATCAGAGGACTTATTTAGCCTTCAAAATTCAGTTTACGACGAAAAAACTTATTTGATATCGATACCAGGAAATCAAAATTTGACTTACCCATTCATTTTTCTTTCAGTCTACGGTTTCGCTTTAACTGGAAACAACTATTGCTTTTTAGTCTTTCGTGCCAACGTCCAAAGAGTCTGAGCTCCAGGATCATGGATTAGTTTTAAAGCTTTCATTACACCCGAGCAACACCGGGCTATACTGCTAATATTGAATAATTTTGATGTTTTTATCATTTCTTTATACATTATTCAAAAGTAAAAACTTCCTCAGAATTCATCGCCAGTTTGAAGCCCTACTTTTTCCATATAAATCCTTGCTTTCAGTCTCCATTTTCAAAATACTGTCTTATTTTTCTCTCAAACTCTCAAATAATTCTTCCATCTATTTCAATCACCTTTCTCTCTATCCATCTTATATATCATTCCAAATCACCCCAAGGGAGGCGTGATCACCACTAGTGTGCAGGGGGGTTACAGTTAGAGAAAAGACTGGGTACATGGGATGCTGAGAAAAGAATAAAGGATGAACGGTAGAAGATAGCAATTGACTTTGCATTTAAATTCTTGGGGATTGTAGTTATGAGGGAAGTAAGTAAAGGGAAGGGAGTTCCAAGGGCGGAGAGTGCGAGAAAAGAAACTGTTGAAGTACACACACACACACACACATGTCTATTTAGGAAGCAACTTTTCTTTAAACATGTCACATTAAATAAATTGCAAACATTATGTCTGCTTATTTTTAATAAAATCCATTCATAGATTATAATACACCGTCAATTAATAGAGTCAGCTATGAATACTGTAGTCAGTCAGTTAACTGCCATACGTGATACATGTTTGGGTGTTCATGTCTCGAAAGAAGATTATCCTGCAGTAGGTTACCATTGCTTTTTGCGGTAGACTGGCTGCCATCCAAGGCTATGGAACCCAATCAGTCCTGTTATTTAACCCATAAATGCAAGGAATAGACGGATTAATACCTTTCCTAAGTGAATGCAAAGAATTCAACTGGAATTCGAACTCGTCTCCCCGATTTCTCGTTCCGAGCCAATATCCACTGCACCACAACGCACATCTAATGTTCTAAAATGTTTGTGAAAAGGATACTTTTTTCACGCTGTAACACGTGCATGACCATGACCTTACAACATATAAAAAAATTATATTTTGGATAATTTTCACGATCTAATGAACGCTAGCAATTTGTCAACCGTTATATTTGAAGCAGAAAAAAAATTGTGGCAGATATTTTTGTTTACCATAACTCACACCCCTGAAGATGATCTCGGAAAGATATTGAAAGTACTTGGGTACATTGAGAAATGAAAGATAATAACATCTGTCAATGTTACAGCTCATTTCTGACATCTTTCAATTATAATACGTGAAAGATTATCCGTGAATATGAACGGATTTTATAAAAAATAAGTAAAGTTTGCAATTTATTTAACGTGAGATATATATATATATATATATATATATATATATATATATATATATATATATATATATATATATGTAACTAAGTTATAGAACTCGTAGGTTTTTTAACCTGTTGTTCATGCATTTACTTTCATAAAGAGTGCTCGATACATACGTAGAGTGTTATATTGTTATAATTGTTACAATGGTTTATAAATTTATAGTATCACTACTATGAATTTATAAACCATTGTAACAACTATAACAATATATATATATATATTCAAAAATTATAACATGGATATGTTACAATATCACTACAAAAGTAGCTATTTTGTTTCGACACTTCTTGTGTCTTGTCAAGTGGTGTCAATTGTCAAGAAGTGTCGAAACAAAATAACTAGTTTTGTAGTGATATTGTAACATATCCATGTTATGATTTCTGAATAAATATTATTAGCTCTACTTTGTATTGATCACTTTTTTAAAAATAGTGTTTCTTTGGACAAGGAATATTATTCAACCCGTACTTGGAGATATATATATATATATATATATATATATATATATATATATATATATATATAGTTGTCAGTCCGTAAACGGTGAGGATAATACAACAAGATTTCCTTAATATAAATTATTAATAGGTAAATCCATATAGAGAGCTCAATGGTTGTTAACCAGAGCGATATGAAGTTTATAAAGGAAAACTCAACATGTCATATTAGTTATGAACTATAGTTCATTTCAATGAGCTTAATTAGCTCATATCATCAGACACTTTTACAATATTTCCTCCATCTGGCATAAAATTTCTGCCAGAATGAACGTTTTCTTAAAATGAAGAGGAAACATAAAAGAAATAATAATAAAAATCATAAGATTACAAACAAATAAATAAATGACAATAAATGTAAGGAGAAGGAGGAAGGAAAGAAGAGAGATAGAGTCCAGTTCCAAATATGGGTAGTATCCGTTTGAAGTTATTTTGACCTCTTAGATAGCATGACCTCTGAAAAAAACAATTCCCTTGACTTTAGGCGTCTATTTGACCCCATCAGGTCAACCCACTTACTTATACTAACTTTTATCCACATATATATATGTATATATACTCTACTCTATCAGTTTCACTTTGTTCTTCGTATTTCCTCTGTCTGTTTTTCTTTTGCTTTCATGACTTCTTATTCGTTTTTATCGCTTGCACACAACGCAGGTCCCAAACGGTTTTTTCTTCTTCCTTCTATGAAACGAGGCCGTAACAATGCATTCATTGTTTGACCACCAACAAGTAAAATTTTGACGTTTACAAACAGTCGGAATAATGCAACGGCAACAAAATAAAATTCTTTGGGTTTTTTGATACCAGGGAAAAATGTGAAATAAAATAACAAACTTTATGAGAAAGAAACTTAGACAAAACAGCGTATGAATGGGTGAAAAAGTGTATAAAAAGAAATTAATTAAAAATAGGTAAGAAAAAACAAAATAATGAAGTTCTGGTTTAACAGAAAGGAAGGGCAATGCTTAATGAGTGAAAAGCATAATTTGATAAGTAAATAGTTAAAAGTAAAAACAAGGTACGTACGAAAGAATAAAAGGCTGTATAAAGAGAGTTAAAATGGCGAAGAAAATAACATAATAGAAAGAATGTGAACAGAAAATTAAAAAAATAATTATAAAAATTGATGAAATGTAACATTTTCTCTATTATTATTTCAATGATGTTATGGTGTAGTGGATATCGGAATGAGAATGTGGAGAGCCAAGTTCGAATTCCAGTCGAATTCGTCGAATTCGTTTCATTTACTTACGCACGAATAACCTTGGGAAAGGTATAAATAACTCACTTCTCTCTCCAGTTATGGATTAAATAGCAGGATATTTTAGGTTCTATAGCAGTGATTTGCAACCGATTTACCGCAGAAAATAATGGTGACCTACTGCGGGAAAATCTTCAGCCTAGTCAGTCATGTCTCTAAAGAGACATGATCGCTTAAGCGTATATCACATATGGCAATTAACTGACTGATCTGAATGGCAAGCAGCTTTGATAACCGATCGGCAATAAGTACCTTTGTATATCACTCATACATACACTACCGGCCATAATTATTACGCCACCCCAATCTATAAATGAAAATTGAATGGTTCTTTTTTAATGCGCATGTTATTATGCTGTATTAACAAAGGAACCATTCTATTTTCATTTAGAATGATCCACTTAGCAATAAATACTAAAGAAGTATTTAATGCATCATGGCCGGTAGTGTATATTTAACAAACATAGAACATTTATACATCTATCCATGAAATTAAATTTATTATACGTGAAAATAAAGTACAGTCGTTTTTATTTGCAATGATTGCTTTTTATGTACAATCATTTAATAACAATTACAATTTGTTTTTCTATGCATTTGAACCACATTTAAACAAATTGAAAGATTATAATTAATGAAATGAAATAAATACAAATTATGTTTTAAATAATTATCAAATGAGTATTTTTATTTTGTCCTCAAGAAAAATCAACATATGCGCGGTGTTTTGCGTCTTAATAGGCAGTGTGTTTTATAATTAACGTAATTAAGAGCCTCGAATTGCGTACATCTCAGAAAATCAAAAATGCACTTTGGATATGAAAAACTCCTGCATTGAAATTAATTTTTATTAAATATTAATATTCTTATTAAATAATGTAAATTATGCGATTTACACTACCGGCCATAATTATTAGGCCACCCCAGTGTTTGAAAAAAATGATGTATTTCATACTATTATTTAGTATTTATTGCCAAGTGAATAATTGTAAATGAAAATAGAATGGTTCTTTTGTTAATCTAGCACAATAACATGTGCATCAAATGCATTTATAAATATTTGATAATTACCTATAGTGCAGTTTCATCAATGAAAGAATGAAAAACAATTAGGGTGATTCGGACGAGTTAATCTTTGCTTTCTTGCCTTTTAAAGTTTTGCAAAGTAATAATAACAAAAGAACCATTTCATTTTCATTTGGCAATAAATACTAAAAATAGTATGAAACACCATTTCTTTTTTAAAAAAAAAACTGGTGTGGCCTAAGAATTATAGCCGGTAGTGTATGTTTCTAATTTTTAATATTATTTCATTGATTTTAAGGAATTTGACTTTGTATTCACAAAAAAGGTAATGCAGATTGTTGATTGTGATCGTCATAAGCATTGTTTGGGAAATATTACGTTGAATTTTCTTTACAATGAATATCTCCACATATCTGTACAACTTCTTTAGTACGATACACAACCTTTAAGAACCATAAGAAATAAGCAACAACTTGTGTTTCATCTTGAAATAAACTATCAATAAATTAAAAAAAGTTTCCATAATTCATCTCTTGATTAGGACAGTGGTGGATGAAGTGTTTACTTCCAACCTTCGAAAACCTGATGCTACCCGCGAGATTGTTTATAGCCATTCTTAGCTTACGCAACGCTATGTTGAGTCTCGGCATCAGGGCATCGTTGATGTTATGAAAGGAACCAGTTGAGATCATTTGAAATTTCTGTGCAACATACGATTCGATTAATCTGTAGTAAGTCGTTGGTGACGTTGTTAAGGCTCAAATCATGATGATAATAATTTTTTTGTTGATTACAGAACGAATGTTCCCAAGCGGTCCCCAATTAAGTACTGACTAGAATCCATGCTGTTTAACCTCAATGATCGAACGGAAACCAAAATCTTAACACATACACACACACACACACACACACACACATATATATATATATATATATATATATATATATATATATATAATGTATATATGTATGTGTGTGTGTGTGTTAAACATTAAATTTTGAATTACCTAGTATGCGGAATAGTCTACTTTGACATACGAAGATGTCAGTTGCCTGTCTTGTCTACCTCGGTGTTCGTGTTGGAAGTACAAATTTCGATCAAATGAAAAGCACGCGACAAGGGTTAGGGTAGGGTGGAAGGTTTTTTGTCTTAAGGGGAAAAAGTTCTATAAAAATAAAACCCGAAAAAACCTTAAGACTTTAATATGAAGAATTAATATAAATTTTTAATATGAAGAATTAATATAAATTTTTTAAAAGTATAGATAAACCCTAGACAAAAAAAGTAATAGGTAAATGGAAAGTTAGGGAGATTATAGAAAAGGGAGAATCCTGGCAAGGTTTTTATTTCTCTCATAATACAGTGCTGATTGCAGACACGGAAAGAAAACTACAAGACCTGCTACAGAAGGGAGCTGTGGAGAGTGATAAGAAAGGACTACAAATAAACTGTAAGAAAACTAAATGCATGGTCATCAGCAAAAAGAACAAACCAAAAGGCCAAATTCAGGTGGGGAATACTAGAATCAAGCAAATACAAAAATTTAAATACTTAAGAAGTGTTCTAACAGGAGATGGAAAGTGCGACACAGAGATCCGAAGGCGAATTGGCATGGCAAAGAACGCGTTCCAGAAGCTGAGTAAAGTACTAAGACACAGGAAAATTTAACGAGAAACAAAGAAGAGAGTACTAGATTGCTATATGATGTCAGTTCTTCAATACGGTAGTGAATACTGGACAATATCATCGAAAGTAAGGAAAAACCTTGATGCAGTGGAAATGTGGTTCTACAGAAGGATTCTGCGAATATTGTGGACCGAGCATCCGAGCTACGATGAGATGTTGGAAAGAAAGGAAACGAACATAAAATTAACAGTGAGCATCAAGAAGAGACAACTGAATTTCCTGGGACAAACAATGAGGAAGTGGGGCTTGGGGAACCTGATACTGATAGGCCAGATAGAAGGAAAAAGAGACAGAGGAAGGCAGCGGATAACATATCTGAAGGGTCTGATCAGGTGGATGACAGAACGGGGGTTGCGAGGTGTAACAGGAAAAAACATACTAAGAACCACCAGAGATAGGGAGACATGGAAGGCCATGATCGCTTACGTCCTGAAAGGACAGGGTACATGGAAGAGGAAAAATTGCTTCGCTGTACACGTTGAATAGATCGGACGGGAAATCACATCCTTGTCTTACGCCCCTTTCTATTTTGAATACCTGCCGAGTTCGCTTCCTGTCCGTACACAGGCGGTTTGCTGCTAATATAGATTTTTCCGAAAATATCGAAGTTGTCGAGCATCTCTATCAAGTCCTTGTGTCGTACTTTGTCAAACGCCTTTGCGAAGTCTATGAAGCATAGATAAGGGTTTCTTCTGCATTTGTATTGCTCTTTCAGATAGCGTTTTGAGCATGAATATCGCATTCCTTGTTTCGGTATCTTTAACGAAGCCACACTGTTCTTGTCCTATTTCTGGGATAATACAGCTGTGCGCTCAGAATCCGGGTGATAATTTTTTTATGTGGTTTATTAAACAGATTGTTCGGTGGAGTTAACATGCCTTTGCATCTCGTTTCTTAGCTAGTGCTATAAAAAATTGATCTGATTAGATCCTCCGGTATATTGCCGCTGTTATAAATTCCGTTTAAAACTTTTGTAAGCCTGTCCACGACAAAGCCTTCTAAGGACATCATTATCTCAATTGCAATCCTGTCTGGTCCTCCTGCTTTGTTTCGATTCAATTTAGCCACTTCGGTTTTTAATATTTCTGGTTAATCCCTAATTTTGTGCATTGTTGGTGGCTCTCTCTCTTGTCGTGTAAGAGATCTCCGATGTACTCGTCTCATCTCTGAAGTATTTTTTTTCTTTTTCTAATATTAGTGTACCGTCCTTTGCTTTTACACATCCTGTTGCCGAGTAGGTCCTTTGTCCTGTTCATTCCTTTATTTTTTACGCATATCACCATTATTTGTCGTGCTCAGTCTCTCTACTTCATCACATTTCTCATTGATTCATCTTTCTTTAACCTGTCTGCATTTTCTTCTTATCTCCTTGTGTCGTTTCTTATATTCAGTTCCATATCTTGAAATCGTTTTATGGGCTTTCACAATATATATATATATATATATATATATGTGTGTGTGTGTGTAATATATATATATATATATATATATATATATATATATATATATATACGTGTGTAATATATATATCTAAATATATTTATAAATGGTATTTGTCTGTGTGTGCGTATCTATGTGTGTGTCCGTTACCTATAGACTCCGAAACTGCGAAACCGATTTTCTTAAAAATTTACACAGTTATACTATAAGCGTCTGCGAGTGTTCTTAGCAATGTTTTGTGTCGAGGTACCCTCGATAAATATCGAAAATCGATAATCGAAAAAACCGGGTTATAGAAAGAGTGGTCCGATTTTAATCAAATTTGATACACTCATAGACAAAGACATAAGAAACGATATTCAGAAGTTTCAAGGTGCAATTCTTACAATAGTGCAGAAAATCGATAATATATATATATATATATATATATATATATATATATATATATATATAAAAGGCAAGATGTTTGTGCATGTGTCTGTTTATCTGCCTGTATGTCCTTTATACAAATCCACAATTTTTATCCGATTCTCACCAAACTTCACACAAATATTCTTTAGGCTGAGTCCGAGCTTCAGGACTATGGATTAGTTCTAAAGCTTTTATTACAACTGAGCAACGTCGGGCTATACTGCTCGTGATATATATGTATATAATATATATATACATATATATGTGTGTAATATATATACACTATTTGGATTGTGCAAACTGTTGTCCTCATCGTTTTTACATGTTTACGACGTTTCGAGCGTCGTGTGCTCCAGCCTTCTTCAAATAATTTCGAAACAAACCCTTTATTTCGATCACTGGGGTTTAAATATATCACTTGGACACTTGGCCAAGTAGATAAAAGTAGATAAAAGCGTTAGTAAGTTCCAATGACTTGACCCAAAGTGTTAGGAGTTTGAAAATTGGTTACAGCAGTTGTGAACAAATAACATAGATTGTTCAGTTAAAGAGAGATAACTATGACATCCACAAGTGGCATTGTTCATTGAAAAAGATACATATACGCCAGTGATTGAAATAAAAGGTTCGGTTCAAAATTATAATCACCTGAAGAAGGATGGAGCGTAAACCGCCGAAACGCTGGACATATGACAAAAACATGCGGAGAACTGTCTGAACAACGCAAATACCGGAAATACTACCTCATCTCAGAAGTAATAATATATATATATAATATAATCCTGTATAATCGCATAATATATATATATATATATATATATATATATATATATTATATAGAAGATATATATACGTAATACATATTTGATATATAAAATATATATATAATACATATATGATATATATATATCATATATATGTAATACATATATGATATATAAAAATATATAATACATATATGATACATATATATGTCATATGTAATATATGTGTGATATAAAATTTATACGCATGATGCATATAAAATATATATTATGTATATATTATACAGATGACATAAAATATATATATATATATATATATTTGTTATACACATATATATTATATGTATATAATGTATATTTACTATATATCTATATATATATATATATATAATATGTATGAAATATACAATGATAATATATATTTATTTTATATATATATATATATATATATATATATATATATAGGTGTGTGTGTGTGTGTATTACTAGCAGTAAGTACCCGGTGTTGCACGGAATTGGCAGAGTACAAGTTAATTTTTAATTTTTTTTTATACGACCCACATTACAGACATTAAATGCGTAAGATAACTCCCGTATTTCTTTAGTTATTCTCCATGTAAAGGATACTGTGTAACTATTCTTTAACAAAAAATACTTGAAAATAAAAAATTAAAACAACGATTAAACTGAAGAGCCACACGCTATTTCTTTTTCGTCGTTGTGTACAATAATAACTTTGCAACGGGTGAGTAAGCTTTCAAACAAATCGGATGAAAAATGTGGAAGTTTATGTTAATAGAAATCAATGAGGATACACACACCGATACATACACAATGACACACATCTGCATTTTTATATCTATAAATCTCAATCCAATATAAAATGTATTGGAACTGAAATAAACTGGAAGTTGGAGTGCGTATGCAAAAGATCCAAAAAATGTCAAGGAACTGATGAAAGTCTGTGAAGAAGAATGTGCGAAACTGCCAAAATCTTCATGCAAAAATCTCATTGAAAACTGCAGAAAACAGCTAGAGATTGTCAGGCAGAACTGAGAATATTCTACTAAACATTGACAAATCCTGTTAAATACTTTTGCACAGTCAAATTCTAAAATAAGCAATAAAAGTACATGAAAACAATGTTTCTTAATTTTACTCTATTAGATAATGTTCATAAAAATTTTTGAAGTATCATTCAAATTGAACAATTTCTATTGTAAAATTTATAAAAACCCGATGTGTTAATTACTTTTGCTACCCACTGTCTATAAAATATATTACATACATACAATATACATATATATATATATAATGCATAAATATATAAGACCTGTATATATATATATTATAATATTATAATTATACTCGTCTCGAAAACCTTCATCGAAAAGTAACTTATGAAGGAAAAAACGGTTGTAAAAAAAGAGCTTCGGGCATGAAAGTCAGTCAAAAGTGTTCGGGCCGAAATCAGTACGAAGCCCAAAGAAAAAAAACGACACGAGTAACCATCTAACAGAAAGCGCTCAATAGAAAGGTACAGCGAACTAAATAACACCTAATGAGCCAGACGAATATACCTAGGTTTTTCCTAAACGGTTCGTCAGGGAAAGCTCATTAGGTGTTTTATATATATATATATATATATATATATATATATATATATATATATATAATTGGAGTAGATAGATCTATCTACTCCAATTAGATCTATCTATCGCCCGGTTCACACTCCACCCACGTCTATTGAAGAGGTTAAGAGGCTCATCCCTTGTTCCCTGTTTAGGATGTGGTTTCCGGCTTTCTCTTTTTCCAATCTTCACACTTTTTTTTTCAATTGGAGTAGATAGATCTATCTATCGCCCGGTTCACACTCCACCCATGTCTATTGAACAGGTTAAGAGGCTCATCTTTTGTTCCCTGTTTAGGATGTGGTTTCCGGTGTTCTCTTTGCCAATCTTTTCACTATTATGTAGCCCCCTGCGCATCAGTGGCATTACCGCCTTGCTCGGGGTGAACGATTAAAAAAAAAAATATATATATATATATATATATATATATAATCAGTTCACTCCAATCCAAGCGATAACGCCAGTAAGACGCACGGTGCCACTGGAAGAGCAAAGTCTTAAAATGAGCATGAAAAAAGGAATTAATCTCTACTTATCTTCAAAAGAACAAAATGCGAAGCTAAACATGTTACATATAAGCAAATAAGGATAAAAAATAGAATGAAGTAAATAAAATTAGTGTTTAGCTGAAGATGTTACATGTAAGCAAATAAGGATAAAAATAGAATGAAGTAAATAAAATTAGTGTTTAGCTAAAAAAGATGTTACATATAAACAAATAAGGATAAAAAATAGAATGAAGTAAATAAAATTAGTGTTTAGCTAAGATGTTACATATAAGCAAATAAGGATAAAAAATAGAATAAAGTAAATAAAATTAGTGTTTAACAAAGATGTTACATATAAGCAAATAAGGATAAAATATAGAATGAAGTAAATAAAATTAGTGTTTAGCTAAAGATGTTACATATAAGCAAATAAGGATAAAAATGAATGAAGTAAATAAAATTAGTGTTTAGCTAAAGATGTTACATATAAGCAAATAAGGATAAAATATAGAATGAAGTAAATAAAATTGGTACGCTAAAGATGTTACATATAAGCATTAAGGATAAAATAGAATGAAGTAAATAAAATTAGTGTTTGGCTAAAAGATGTTGCATATAAGCAAATAAGGATAAAAAATAGAATGAAGTAAATAAAATTGTGTTTAGCTGAAGATGTTACATATAAGCAAATAAGGATAAAAAATAGAATGAAGTAAATAAAATTAGTGTTTAGCTAAAGATGTTACATATAAACAAAATAAGGATAAAAAAATAGAATGAAGTAAATAAAATTAGTGTTTAGCTGAAGATGTTACATATAAGCAAATAAGGATAAAAAATAGAATGAAGTAAATAAAATTAGTGTTTAGCTGAAGATGTTACATATAAGCAAATAAGGATAAAATATAGAATGATAAATAAAATTAGTGTTTAGCTAAAGATGTTACATATAAGCAAATAAGGATAAAATATAAGATAAAGTAAATAAAATTGTGTTTGGCTAAAGATGTTACATATAAGCAAATAAGGATAAAAAATAGAATGAAATAATAAAGTTAGTGTTTAGCTGAAGATGTTACATATAAGCAAATGGATAAAATATAGAATGAAGTAAATAAATTAGTGTTTAGCTAAAGATGTTACATATAAACAAATAAGGATAAAAAAATAGAATGAAGTAAATAAAATTAGTGTTTAGCTGAAGATGTTACATATAAGCAAATAAGGATAAAATATAGAATGAAGTAAATAAAATTAGTGTTTAGCTAAAGATGTTACATACTAAGCAAATAAGGATAAAAAATAGAATGAAGTAAATAAAATTAAGTATTTAGCTAGAAGATGTTACATATAAGCAAATAAGGATAAAAAATAGAATGAAGTAAATAAAATTAGTGTTTAATGAAGATGTTACATATAAGCAAATGAGATAAAATATAGAATGAAGTAAATAAAATTAGTGTTTAGCTGAAGATGTTACATATAAGCAAATAAGGATAAAAAATAGAATGAAGTAAAGCAAATTAGTGTTTAGTGAAGATGTTACTATAAGCAAATAAGGATAAAATATAGAATGAAGTAAATAAAATTAGTGTTTAGCTAAACATGTTACATATTAGCAAATAAGGATAAAAAATAGAATGGTAAATAAAATTAGTGTTTAGCTGAAGATGTTACATATAAGCAAATAAGGATAAAAAATAGAATGAAGTAAATAAAGTGTGTTTGGCTAAAGATGTTACATATAAGCAAATAAGGATAAAAAATAGAGATAGATAAATAAAATTAGTGTTTAGCTAGAAGATGTTACATATAAGCAAATGGAATAAAATATAGAATGAAGTAAATAAAATTAGTGTTTAGCTAAAGATGTACATATAAGCAAATAAGGATAAAAAATAGAATGAAGTAAATAAAATTAGTATTTAGCTAAAGAAGATGTTACATATAAGCAAATAAGGATAAAATATAGAATGAAGTAAATAAAATTAGTGTTTAGCTAAATATGTTACATATAAGCAAATAAGTAGATAAAAAATAGAATGAAGTAAATAAAATTAGTGTTTAGCTGAAGATGTTACATATAAGCAAATAAGGATAAAAAATAGAATGAAGTATAATAAAATTAGTGTTTAGCTGAAGATGTTACATATAAGCAAATAAGATAAAATATAGAACAAGTAAATAAACTAGTGTTTAGCTGAAGATGTTACATATAAGCAAACATGATAAAAAATAGAATGAAGTAAATAAAATTAGTGTTTAGCTGAAGATGTTACATATAAGCAAATAAGGATAAAATATAGAAATAAGTAAATAAAATTTAGTGCTTGCTAAACATGTTACATATTAGCAAATAAATGATAAAAATAGAATGAAGTAAATAAAATTATGTCATTGAAGATGTTACATATAAGCAAATAAGGATAAAAAATAGAATGAAGTAAATAAAATTAGTGTTTAGCTAAAGATGTTACATATAAGCAAATAAGATTTAAAAATAATGAAGGTAATAAAATTAGTGTTTAGCTGAAGATGTTACATACAAGCAAATAAGATGGAAATATAGAATGGTTATAAATAAAATTAGTGTTTAGCTAAAGATGTTACATATAAGCAAATAAGGATAAAAATAGGATTATAAATAATGGGTGTTTAGCTGAAGATGTTACAAGACATAAAATAAGGAGAAAAAATAGAATGAAGTAAATAAAATTAGTGTTTAGCTAAAGATGTTACATATAAGCAACAATATAAAAAATAGAATGACAAATAAAATTATGTTTAGCTGAAGATGTTACATATAAGCAAATAAGGATAAAAAATAGAATGAAGTAAATAAAAATTAGTGTTTAGCTGAAGATGTTACATATAAGCAAATAAGGATAAAATATAGAATGAAGTAAAATTAGTGTTTAGCTGAAGATGCTTAGCATATAAGCAAATAAGGATAAAATATAGAATGAAGTAAATAAAATTAGTGTTTAGCTGAAGATGTTACATATAAGCAAATAAGGATAAAAAATAGAATGAATAAATAAAATTAGTGTTTAGCTAAGCATGTTACATATAAGCAACAAGGATAAAATATAGAATGAAGGGCTAAATTAGTGTTTAGCTAAGCATGTTACATATTAGCAAATATGATAAAAATAAATGAAGTAAATAAAATTAGTGTTTGCCGCTAAATATTAAAGTATACAAAATAAGATAAAAATAGACTGAAGTAAATAAAATTAGTGTTTAGCTAAAGATGTTACATATAAGCAAATATGATGAAAAATAGAATGAAGTAAATAAAATTAGTGTTTAGCTGTAAGATACGCATATATAAGTATGTACATATAAAATATAGAATGAAGTAAATAAAATTAGTGTTTAATGTGATGTATATAAGCAAATAAGGATAAAAATAGAAAGAAAATAAATAAAAATTAGTGTTTAGCTTTGTAAAATTTTGCAAAGTAATAATAACAAAAGAACCACTGTATTTGACAATAGATACTAAAAATAGTATGAAATACATCATTTCTTTAAAAAAAAACTGGAGTTGCCTAATAATTATGGCTGGTAGTGTACACTCTAATTTTCAAACATTCTTTATAGTAACTTGCTACATTGTCTGCACACATTGCTCTTATAGAATAAAAAACAATCTGATGTTTGGTCGTTGGCTTGGATCGCAAATCTTTTTTTACTCCTAATGGGTGTCGGTATCAGTCTACCTAAGTAAATGTTTAATACCCTCTATTATCTTTGTGAAATTGCAAACAATTTTTCATAATTCAGAAGTATGTTTCTAACAAAATAAAATGGCATATTCTAGTCATATAGTTTTTTAATCGTTTCACCCCGAGCAAGGCGGTACCGCCACTGATGCGCAGGGGGCTACATAAGAGTAAAAGTTTAGACAAGAGGAGAATGAAAAGAAAGACTGGCCAGTTACAGGGGGTGTCAAGAGAAGGATGAGAACACAGGTATGAAGACAGTTGCGAAGAAAGTGGGAAAAGAAAGGATATACAGGGTAATGTAGAAAGAACTGGAGTCAAGTGGATAAGAGATGGGTATTGACATTGCATTTAAATTCCTGGAGGTTGTAGCTGTCAGGAAAGCAAGTATATAGAAGGGAGTTCCACAGGCGGGAAGTACGAGAAAAGAAGCTGGTGGAGTAGAATTGTCAGTTGCATTTGATTAATCTAACTGTAAATGGGTTGGACCTTGTTGCCAGTCTGGTTGCACGAGTAAATTCTTGTGGCGGGGTACCAGTGACTTAAGTTCGTTGGAGCGGAAGCCATGAAAATATTTGTAGAAGAGACAGAAGGAAACCACATCCTGTCGGCGAGAAAGTGGCTGAGTCGAGCTGCCAAGTCGGGACCTATCACTTTATAGATTATACAGGTGCGAAGACAGTTGCGAAAGTAGTGAGAAAGGAAAAGAACAAGATACAGGATTGATGGGTATTGACACTGCATTTAAATTCCTAGAGGTTATAGCCGCCAGGAAAGCAATAATATGGAAGAGATTTTCACAGGCGGAAAGTGCGAGAAAAGAAGCTGAAGGAGTAGAATTGTCGGTTGCATTTGGTTGATCTAACTGTAAATGGGTGGGACCTTGTTGCCAGTCTTGTTGCACAAGTAAATTCTTGTGGCGGGGGCAACAGTGACTTGAGTTTTTCGGAGCAGAAGCCACGAAAATATTAGTAGAATAGACAGAGGGAAACCAAATCCCGTCGGCGAGAAAGTGGCTGAATCGAGCTGCCAAGTCGGGACCTATCACTTTATAGATTCTCCTTTGGAAGCTGTTTAGAACACTAATCCAAATAAATAATCTAAGACTGTAATCTGAAAAGTGTAATTTTTACCAGTCAAATATCGAAATGTGTTTCTAACCGAGATTGTGATACATTTGAGAATATAGATTTCATAATCATGAATTAGATATTTTGTCTTGATGTTTTATCAGAAGAGATCCAACATCTGAACTAGCAGATGGCGCTCAACATCCAAACATGATACCAAAATTGAGAACATAGTAAAAGAAGCGTTTTCCTGATTGTTACACATTTTTTTTAATTACAGAAATTATGAAAAATCTGTAAATAGCTTCTCATACACAAATTTCTAGAAATATTTTGAGCATTATTACCGGAGAAATTGTCAGTGATACAATGAATGGCAAGTTAGGTAAAGTGAATGGCAAGTTAGGTAAAATGAATGGCAAGTTAGGTAAAATGAATGGCAAGTTAGGTAAAGTGAATGGCAAGTTAGGTAAAATGAATGGCAAGTTAGGTAAAATGAATGGCAAGTTAGGTAAAGTGAATGGCAAGTTAGGTAAAATGAATGGCAAGTTAGGTAAAGTGAATGGCAAGTTAGGTAAAATGAATGGCAAGTTAGGTAAAGTGAATGGCAAGTTAGGTAAAATGAATGGCAAGTTAGGTAAAATGCTTGAATCTATTACTATAAAAAAAACAAGTTGCTTAAGGTATAAGATTTTTAATTTGATACATTATCACAACTATCACTGATTTTAAATCTTATTACACAACATTCGCTACAGTAAAAATACTTGCGTTATAATCGCATATATGTTTTGCGATAAAACTATGCAAATATGTGGACTTCATTAATGTCTTTAAACAAAACAAAGAAGTCAATATTCACTGGAAATATTTCTATGGGTACATATATTCCCAAATATCGATATTTCATTGATTTTAATATTTGTATGTGTTGTAGTATGGAGAGAAGAGAGAAAGTAAGGAGTATGTATATGAACGTATGTATGTGCTTTTAGTTTTCAATTTGTCTATGCTGAATCTTATTATTTTCTAGTTCTTGTGTATTTAATCTCATCTGAATAATATTTTCATCTTATGTGTTTATTTGTTCCTGGGCTGCTGCCGCACTGCTGAACTTTGATTCGACTTTTTCTTTTGTTTTCTTTATTGAAAACAAAAAGATTTGCTAATCCGATCAGAATATCAAATATTTTAGCTTACCATTTTTAAAGCTCCATGACGAAAGCCAATCAAAATGCCACGATCTCATCCACCACCGTTTCTCTTTTTCCTTTACAGATTTGTGAAGTTAGCTGCAAAATCCGTAACTTGAATATTTCTTTGTCGTTCTGGGAAAAATTCTATTTTTCTTGTAGAATGTTCTTTTTTGTCAATATTTCTTCACCATATTTTTTTCTTTTCCGTTTTCCTCGTTGCTTCTTATTTCTCGCTTCTCTATTTCTATCATACATTCATTTTTATCTGTCTCCCTTTTTCTATGTTTTCTTTCCTTCTGCTACTTCCACTTATTCCTATTGCACCAGTTATCAATCAGTTAAATTCCATACGTGAAACACGCTTGGGCGATCATGTCTCGAAAGAGACATGACTGACTGGGCAGAACATTATCCCACAGTAGGTTGCCATTGCTTTCTGAGATAGATTGGTTGCCAGCCAAGGCTATAGAACCCAATCTGTCCTGTTATTTAACCCATAACTGGAGGGAAGAGATGGATCAATACCTTTCCCAAGGGTATTTGCACGTAAGTGAATGCAATGAATTCAACTGGAATTTGAACTCAGCTCCCCGATTTCTCGTTCCGAGCCGATATCCGCTGCACTACAACGCACATCCATTAGTTATATTCATCCCTAATTCGCGCATTTTATTAAGGGAATCGTTTTGCCTTTACTGATCTTTTGTATTTATTTTTCCTTCGGTAGGTTTTCATTCTATTCTTCACTGATTCTGATTATTTTAGTCATTATATCTTTATATACAACTAGCAGTATAGCCCGGCGTTGCTCGGGTGTAATGAAACCTTTAAAACTCATCCATGGTCCTGGAGCTCAGACTCTTTGGACGTTGGCACGAAAGACTAAAAAGCAATAGTTGTTTCCAGTTAAAGTGAAACCGTAGACTGCAAGAAAAATGAATGGATGTAAGTCAAATTTTGATTTCCTGGTATCGATATCAAATAAGATTTTTTCGTCGTAAACTGAATTTTGAAGGCTAAATAAGTTCTCTGAGTAAATGGTATCATGGCTGAGACTAAGAACTACAATTATACTTATTTAGAGCCAAACCTGAAGCAAAAATTAAAATAAAAGGTCTGAAAAAAATACAGACATACAGGCAGATAAACACACACACACACACAAACAAACATCTTGCCTTATATATATATATATATATATATATATATATATATATATATTATCGATTTTTTGCACTATTGTAAGAACTGCAACCTGGAAACTTCTGAATATCGTTTCTTATGTCTTTGTCTTTGAGTGTATCTAATTTGATTAAAATCAAACCACTCCTTCTATAACCTGATTTTTCGATCATCGATTTTCGGTATTTATT
Organism: Ascarosepion bandense; assembly: GCA_037127315.1. NCBI lineage: Eukaryota > Metazoa > Mollusca > Cephalopoda > Sepiida > Sepiidae > Ascarosepion > Ascarosepion bandense. Next base: position 8,804,701 of record JBBBDQ010000436.1, on the reverse strand, counting down.
GGAGGTACCTCTACACAAAGCCTAGCTAAGAACACTCGCAGACGATTATAGCACAACTGTGTAAATTTTCAAGAAAATCAGTTCCGCCGTTTTGGAGTCTATAGGTAACGGAAACACACACACACACACACACACACACAAAGTTCCATTTATAAATAAGTTTAGATAGATTTTCATCTCGTTTTTTGCTGTTTCAAGCCTTTATTACTTTCATTTTGTTGACAACCTTCCCTTAACACGTATATCTACGTTTTTTTTCAGTGATTTGTTTTCTTTCCATTTGCACATTTATTCTTTTATCTCTTTGTTTTCTCTTTTATTCACTTATAAAATAATCTTTTCTTCTATTTTCTTCCAAGCCTTCATGTCTTTCTTTATTCTCCTGTTGTTTTTGCTTTCTCTTTTTTTTATTACAACAATCATACTTTATTTTCGATTCATTCTTCACTGGCTTTAAATTTTTCTTAACAATAGCCTCAAGGCAATACATTATCTAAAATGAAAGAAAAAACATCTTACGATTCAAACACGCCTGGTATAACCAAAATATTTCAAAACTTCTTCCGTCTTATTACATCAGAAAGATTTCTTATTTTATAAATTATATTCTTTTAAAAGCGAAAAGCACTTTGTATATTAGCTGACGATTTTATAGCAACATTGGTCGAAAACATGAACTCTGCCGTGTGCAAAAAGTTAGAGCATATAAAAAAATAGAGTAAATTTCATGCTTATTCTAATGGACTTTGCATAGAGGGAGCGTTGTATTTATTTCACCCAAAACAGTTGTCCAGTTGGTAACCTATTCATGTTTCTGACAAAGAGAAAACTTTAAACATGTAAGTTATACACGTAATTATTCCAGCGGTGTGCGTTGTGGTGCAGTGGATATCGGCTCGGAACGAGAAATCGGGGAGCCGAGTTCGAATTCCAGTTGAACTCTCTTTATTCACTTACGCACAAATACCGTTGGAGAAGGGTATTAACCCGTTTCTTCTCTCCATTTATAGGTTAAATAACAGGACAGATTGGGTTCTATAGCCTTGACTGGCAACCAGTCTACCGCAGAAAGTAATAGCAACCTACTGCAGGATAATCTTCTGCCCAGTCAGTCATGTCTCTTTCGAGACTTGATCGCCTAAGCGTGTATCATATATGGAACTTAACTGAACTATTCCTGATTCAAATATATATACGTTGGGAAGGTTATTAATCGAGCAGCCAGGAATGACCATTTGGTGAAAGGCACTGATTCACTCGCACGCAAGCTCTCCTGCCATTCTGAAGATGAGATTTTGATCTCGAAATATTAATTATAATAAATAGGTAATACCCAACAACTTCTTTACCTTCCTTTATTTTACTAAACGCATTCTGACAGCGTTCAAGACCTAACCATACACTATATATATATATATATATATATATATATATATATATATATATATAATCAAAGCATTGAAGTACGTAGCATTATAACAAAAGGAAATTAAAATTACGTGTTCTATGGATCACTAAGAATAATGTTTATTTTCTTTAAAAAAAAATCTGTAGATTCTCGTATGGTGCATAGGGCCACAGCCTCACTACTCTTGGTTGCTGTGGCAAGTAGGTTTTAATGTGATTAAATTTTTACCCCCCCCCCATGTCTAACCGGCTTTGAATTTATGATTATTATTCTAGAAAGTCTAGTTTGACTTGCTATTATTAATCCCTAGCAGGACGAAGAAGAAATAAATTCATATTTTCAAGGGTAGTTGTGTGAAAGGGAGCACAATGCCCTCGGCTGGAATTTGAACTTGTTAATCCTATTTTCTGCACTTATAACCACTGCGCTACGAGCACATACATAAAAGAGAAACTACTTTTCGTTGAAAAAAGGATTTTACAAATAAAATTCAGTTTAAGCAATAACTTGTTGAAAATATTTCTTTGTATTTATAAAATTGAAATTGAGATGAAGAGATGCGTGAAAGTAAGTGTTTAATATTTTACGTTTCATTATTTTAATCTCATTTCGTTAATCTCCGGAAGTTTCCGTAACTTTGTTTATGTTAATATTTTACTTTTCTCTGCGTATCAATTTTGATATTAAGCATCACGCATGTGCATACACTACCGGCCATAATTATTAGGCCACCCCAGTGTTTTAATAAAATGATGTACTTCATACTATTTATAGTATCTGTTGCCAAGTGAATAATTGTAAATGAGAAAAGAATGGTTCTTTTGTTAATACTTCACAATAACATGTGCAACAAATAAATTTATAAATATTTAATAATTACTTATATTGCAGTTTCATCAATGAAAGAAAGAAGAAAATTTAGGGTGATTCGAACAAGTACATCTTTGTTTCCTTGCCTTGTAAAACTTTGCAAATTAATAATAACAAAAAACGGCCCTATTTATATTTAGAATTATCCACTAAAAATAGTATGAAATACATCATTTCTTTTAAAAAAAACTGGGGTGACCTAATAATTATGGCCGGTAGTGTACGTGTTCATTGATATATGAGTGTGTAAAACATGTATCAGTAGAGATTTTGACAGAAACCATGCTGGGAATTGATTTCATTGCCAAAAAAGGATCAAGGATTCTAAAAATGATCAAGGATTCAGTTTGAAATATCATCTCAACAAATTTATCACAAAACAAAACGAGATATGAGGTCGTCACGTACGATAATCGAACTTGGAGTTAGTAAATACTAGCGGTATAGCCCGGCGTTGCTCGGGTGTAATGAAAGCTTTAAAACTAATCCATGGTCCTGGAGCTCAGACTCAGCCTAAAGAATATTTGTGTGAAGTTTGGTGAGAATCGGATAAAAATTGTGGATTTGTATAAAGCACATACAGACAGACACACACAAAAACATCTTGCCTTTTATATATATATATATATTATTGATTTTCTGCACTATTGTAAGAACTGCAACCTTGAAACTTCTGAATATCGTTTCTTATGTCTTTGTCTATGAGTGTATCAAATTTGATTAAAATCGGACCACTCCTTCTATAACCCGATTTTTTCGATTATCAATTTTTGATATTTATCGGAGGTACCACGGCACAAAACCTAGCCAAGAACACTTGCAGATGCTTATAGTACAACTGTGTAAATTTTGAAGAAAATCAGTTCAGCCGTTTCGGAGTCTATAGGTAACAGATACACAGACAGACAGACAGACACACACACACACACACACACACACACACACACACACACAGAAAGTTCCATTTATAAATAGGTTTAGATTTAGATTATTTATTCTTACTATTGAAATTTCTTTGATACATTACGAAATAGAATTGAAAATGCTATGATCCATTTTTACCCGAATTCCACAAAGAGGGGCAAGGGGGAAAGTTTTTCTTAGGGGCCTTACTTTCTCTCGATCAATAAACAAAGTGTTGTCTTTGATTGCAACGTCTTCTTCTAAAGATGTCTTCATTCTCTGTAGCAATTGCAAATGATCCCCAGAAGTGTACAAATCGTTCTTTAAGTCTTCCACAACTTCATTAACGACAGAAGATTCTTCCAACAGCTTTTCTTGTGCATTGTCACGACATGCCTCGACGTTGGGTCGTCGGTAGCGCAAATCGAGACTTTTCTGATTCCGTTGAAACGTGGCGTGTTTATCATCCATTGACCTGCGAATATCTTCTAGATTACCATGCATGTTGTATATCTGGTGATTGATACAGTCCAGTTGTCTTGCCATCTTAGTCTTTGCATCTAACGTTTCACTAATTCTTTCGTCTAATGCACTGTTTGTCATATTCCAACATTGTAATACTTTGGTACATGTGTCATTTATAGAGGTGTCAAGTAAATCTCTTAAAGTTTTCGATGGTGTACGCTGATTCTGACATCGTTCAATAGTTGCGGTTGCAGACTCAAGCCAGGTTTTTGGATCTGTAACAGAATTCTCTATAAGCTGAATGTTCCTAAATCCGGAGTCTATTATAGCTGGGTCTGTTTTACTTGTTTGTAAGGCAGTCTCATCTAAATTTATGGCTCTTTCCATGTCCATGGTATCCATTTCGATTTCGTGAAGTGCACTGCGATTACTACTCTGTTGAGCCAAAATCCGATCGGCTGAATCCTGGAACTTTCTTTGACACAACTTGATGGTGTCCACTTCACACACCAAGGCCTTTTCGACTAAGTCATGAGCCAGATCAATCGACTGCCTTTTGTCTCTCTCGAACAGACAGTGCTCACTAATACTAAGCGTATTTTCCAATTTTTCAAGCATTTCATCGACCAAATTATTCAGTTTAGTCAATTCTTCAATTTCATTCTTCAGTGCATTCTGTTCATTGAGAATTTCGTTCTTCTTTAAGTGGACTTCCAAAATCCTCTCAGAAAGTGCCTTCCTAGAATCTGCTTCGGCTTTGTCGATTTTCTTTTGGTTCTCTTTGCGATTTTCTGCACCAGTTTTCATAATCCTGCCTGCTTCATCGCACATGGACCCAGCTGTGCTGCCAGTACTATTATTCCAACTTAGCCACTCACCCTGGGTGTATCGTACATGCAAAGGGTTGCGCACACAACGATATGTTTTAGGCACCAAGAAGGCATCAAGGCTATTAACTTGCGCATTGTGACCAATCAAATCAACATCGATTTTCTTACAAACGGGTCGATTTTTGTTAGGTTTTATCGCTGGGTCCTCCATTTTGGGCTTCCAACAAAGAAGTTTTTCTGAGCAGATCTCTTCTGGAAATGGTGACTCCCAAATTTTAGGTTGTCTTTCTTCACTCTTAGGTGGAATTGTTTCCGGTAGACCCTGTTGGTCGATTGGTGCCGACACATAGGTGGCTCTCAATGTGTGTCCGAAATGCTGCATTCTTAAAAATATGTAACAAAATGTCAGCCTACTAGTTTGACGCTCTCTCTCCTTTAAAGTTCTTCTCTGTTTATTTAGCTTTATATTTTATATATTCTCTGCAGTTGTCTTTTATGCATTCTCAGAACCAAATTTCTTTTTTTGTTTTAACCGACAACAATCAGTCAAACATCCACGGCGTTTAAAATGACGTTATGTCTTGGAGACACGTGCTGATACTTAATAGATCACATCAACGAGCTGTTTGATATTTGTTGATAGAATACCGAAGCAAAAAATGCAATTTTAGTTTATTTTACTTCCACATAAAAAAAGTTTTCGATATTATTATTGCTCTATATTAGGTCAGTCAGTCAGTTAAGTGCCATACGTGATACACGCTTGGGCGATCGTGGCTCGAAAGAGACATGACTAACTCGGCAGAAGATTATCTCGCAGTACGTTGCCATTGCTTTCTGCGGTAGACTGGTTGCCGACCAAGGCTACAGAACCCAATCTGTCCTATTATTTAATCCATAACTGGAGGGAAGACACGGATTAATACCTTTCCCTGGGTATTTGCGCGTATGTGAATGCAATGAATTCAGCTGGAATTCGAACTCGGCTCATCGATTTCTCTTTCCGAGCCGATATCCACTGCACCACGACGAACATCCAGGATGTGCGTTGTGGTGTAGTGGTATTTTCACGTATGGCACTTAACTGATTAGGTACCTCTATTCATTTTCGATACCTAAGTTTTAAATTAAATTTAAAAAAGTAAAAAGCTTTAATTGAAGCTTTTATTTTAGCTTTAATTGAAATCTAAATTATAAAATTTACTACCTCCAGTAAGCAAAATACTCTGGTGTATTTCAAATAGAAATTATATTTAATTAAATCTCAGCTTTTTTAGAGTTTTCAAAATTCATCATTTTTTGTCTCTTTTTACAACTTCACAAGTTTGTAAAGAAAAGTTAATTTTCGATTTTAAAAATCTTGCAAAAATGAAATATACATTTATGACACGTTTTTTTCTGGAAAATTAGCAAATATAAAGTTAAATTAATCTAACTGTCAAAAGTTTATAACATGAACTTTTTAATAAAAGTATTTCTTAATCACAGAGGTCATCATTTTGTGACCTGTTAAGTAATTGATAACAACCAGATGTCGTGATAAGCTAAGTATGATCATTGATCAAAACTGATATAATTGTCCAAATTTTTTTCCTGCAAAGGGAACAACGTGAAGCACGTGACCTTTTAATGTGAAACACGAAATGTCACACATAAAAAAAGACTTCCTATACACCAAAAAATATTTTAAAATTCTTTTTGATCGAAGCTTTGCATTAAACTTTTCAATTTTCGATTAATAAATATATTATCAATAAATTGATAACCTAACCAGCTTTGAAGAATTTAAAAAATATTTTGAATCTTTATAAATTATTCAAATTAAAAAAGAAAAAAAAGAAATGCAATTTTTGTAAAAATGCATTATTCCTCGATTTTTTTTATTCAGACTATAATGAACTTATATATATATATATATATATATATATATATATATATATATATATATATATTAAAAGCTTATCTAATTAAATAATGTCATAGTTTCATCCATTTTTTTTTTATTTTACTATTCGAAGCAGATTTTCGGACAAAAAGTTTAACTGCTTTAGAAAAACACAAAAATGATGATTTACATTTCCCAAAAAATCTTGCGTTTAATTATTAAAACAAATTTTCGATACAAAATTTAATTTCTTGAAATTTCATGAAATTACGTGGAGGAGATAACAGATGTAAAATAAAATTATTTTTACCAAGATTTTCTAAAAATAATAATTTCAATATTTCATTCATTTGTGAATGCGTCCTGAAAAATCCGACAATTATTTTATTTTAGCCAAAATTTCCAAACTAACGTTTTACAACAGAAAAAAAGATCTGAGTTTCGTAATATTACATTATCCATAGTAAAATCTGGTAAACATTTGATCACGTCAACGTGAAAAAAAATGTTTTTACCAGAATTTCAAATTTGTAAGAAAGGATAAAATTAAAAATACTTTCATCTTTCCTCTTAATAACAACATGTACATTATGACGATAAAAGTTTGTTTTTATTAATTTCGGGGCTTTTTTTTCTTTACGCTATGCTGTTTTTTCAGCAAATTAGTGAAAGTATTTATTCTATATCAATCCTGCATAGATAAATTAATCCTAAGAAAATGACCGATATATTTGAACATAATAAAGAAATCAAGAATTGATAATCGATTGATCCAAACAAGCCACTTCGTTTATGGGATCTTTGCGGTTAAAAACTTTACGGTTAAATATTTGCATTAATATAATAATTTATTTTAATCTTTGTGCCATACGTATGAAAACTTCATTAAGCAGTGAACATTGAAAGATTTAAAACTGAAAGTTTATTTGAATGTCACGGAATCCTTTCAGTTTTCTTTGAAGCATGGTACTCAGTAGTCATGAATCTTAGACATTGAACCAAGTTACGACAGCAAAAGTACTGTCGATATTGTTTATCATTATAACCTATCATGTAATGCGGACAGTAAAAAAGTTTCTTTATGAAGTTTCTAGTTGATATGCAGATATTTATAATCACGCAATTCAAGGAATGACACCATGTCTAACATTGATCAATATTGAAAAACTAACAGTAAATTGAAGCAAATAATTGATATTACTTTTTAAGGAAAACATCTACAAAAATGATTTTCGAAATTAGAACGAAATTCCCCAAATTAACAAAATCTGAAGACACATTTTTTTAATTGGGAAACAAATAAGGTTCATGATTTTTAAAAAATGCTCATTTTACGCAAACATATTTATTTTAGCGTAACTGCAGGTAGAGACCATTACTTCTTGATGAATATTAATCACCTAGCATAAGCATTAAAGCATCATAGCAGAAGTCAGCTAATGACTGTTAGGTTAAGAACTTACAGATTCAATGTCAAACACACACACAAACACACTATATATATATATATATATATATATATATATATATATATACTCCTTGATGAATATTAATCACCTAGCATAAGCATTAAAGCATCATATCAGAAGTCAGCTAATGACTGTTAGGTTAAGAACTTACAGATTCAATGTCAAACACACACACAAACACACACTATATATATATATATATATATATATATATATATATATATATATATATACTCCTTGATGAATATTAATCACCTAGCATAAGCATTAAAGCATCATATCAGAAGTCAGCTAATGACTGTTAGGTTAAGAACTTACAGATTCAATGTCAAACACACACACAAACACACACTATATATATATATATATATATATATATATATATATATATATATATATATATATACTCCTTGATGAATATTAATCACCTAGCATAAGCATTAAAGCATCATATCAGAAGTCAGCTAATGACTGTTAGGTTAAGAACTTACAGATTCAATGTCAAACACACACACAAACACACTATATATATATATATATATATATAGTAGCAAACATAAAGAGAAGAACGATGTTAAGAAAAAGTCTAAATGTGAAATAACTTATTATTAGGTTGTCATAAAAGTTCGTAAACACTTGCAAAAAATTAAAATTTTACTCGCAAAAACAACAAAAATTATTGCTTAAAATTGAAATAAAGACCATCATTTTCCAAGACTTTCTGCCACCGATCTGCAAGCTTTCGGATCTGGTCAAAGTACCATTCAGCCGGCTTCGAATCAAAACATTCTTGACACGCTTCCTCGACTTCATCAAACTAGTCAAATCGACGGCCCTTCAGAAAGCGTTGCATTGAGCCGAAAAGGCCGTAATCTGATGGAGCGCATTCAGGACTGCAGGCTGGATGTGGCTGAACCTCAGCTCTTCAAACTTGTCTTTGGTCTTCCTGGCGGTGTGTGGCTTGGCATTGTTCTGCTGCATCAAAGCGCGCTTTCGGTTGATCAGAGCCGGGTACTTTTGCTTCAACTTTTCGTAGACCCGCTTAAGTTGCTGACAGTAAAGTTCGGCACTGATGGCACGACCATTCGGAACCAACCCAAAATGCACGATTCCGTTAAAGTTCCACCAAACGCACAACATGACTTCCTTGCCGAATCGATCTTGTTTTGGAACCGACGGTGTCTCTTGCCCTTTCTGAACCCATCGCTTGTCTCGATTGTGCTGGACCAGATAGACCCATTTCGCAAGTGTTTACGAACTTTTGGGACAACCTAATATTTTAAAGCTTCATAGAACATTTTATCAAGGAAAAATTAGGACATAAAGATAAATTATATAATTCCAAAATATAAAGCTCAATAAACTTATTTTGATAAAGTTATAAGAATAATTATATAACATTCGAAAAATAGATAATAAAAGACATCAGAACGATTAAATACATCCATAAAATTTAATAATCATTTTGCATTGTTGAAAATTTTCTAGAGTAATAATATAAAATCGGGTATTTTACTAAATTACACCGGCTCTTTACTGGCTCTTGCATTGTAAACATGGGGAAAAATCTGTGACGTCATTGGAACTTAGAAAACTGATAGTAAAGTTATGTAATGAAGATAAACTCTCGATTGGCTATATTTCAAAGAGTGTGGGTAAAATCTAAAACTGTTCTTCATAGTATTTTAAGAAAACTTTAGTAAACTGGGTCATGTGAAGCCAAGAATCTACCTGACAGGCCTAGGAAAACTACTGTAAGGGAAGACAGATGGATTGGTAAAGAATAAAAAAGGATCGATTTGCGAGAGCAACCGCTATCTCTAAAAGAGTTAATGCTAACCTTGGCATTAAAATATCAAGGCACACGATTTCCCGAAGACTTAATGAAATAAATCTGAACAGTCGAGTAGCCTCTACGATGCCTTACATTTCTAAAAAGAATCAAATGAGCCGATTGAAATTTGCTACTGAACACGTCATATGAACAGAAGAATAGTTGGATTGTGTTCATTTCAGCGATGAGTCAAAGTTTAACCTGTTCGGTTGTGACGAGAGAAGAAACGATATTTGCCTCAGTGCACTAAAATCTGCGTTAGATTTGGAGGAGGAAGTGTGATGGTATTTGGCATGATTTCATTTGAAGGTACGGGACCTCTTGTTAGGCTACACGGTAAAATTAATGCAACTGTACACAAAGAGATATTGAAGAAACATGTACCTAATTTGAGAACTGCAATTAATCAACCAGCTGCATGATAACGCGCTATGTCACACAGCGAAGTCTGTTAAGACATTTCTTTCTGAGGAGGATGTTACTGTTATGGAGAGGTCTGCGCAAAGCCCAGACATGAATCCTACTGAGAATGTTTGGAAGTTACTAAATGAAAGAGCAAAAGAAAAGAATCCAACAAACGTAGAAGAACTATGGACTAATTTGAAAGAAGAATGGGAGAAAATATCCGTTAATGAATGCAAGGCATTAATTCGCTCATGTAGCAAAAGATGTCAAGCTGTTATTGAAAGTAAAAGTTTACACATCAAGTACTAATGAATCATGAATGCCATTTTCATTTGGATATGATGTATCCATTATAATAGTATAATTTTGTTAATTGTTCTGATGTTTTGATCATCTATTTTTTCGAATGTTACATAATTGTTCTTTATCAAAATAAGTTTATTGATCTTTATATTTTGGAATTATATAATTTACCTTTATATCCTTATTTTCTCTTGATAAAATGATCGATAAAGCTTTAAAATAAAAGGTTATTTCACACTTAGACTTTTTCTTAACAATGTTCTGATTTTTATGCTCGCTACTGTACATATATATATATATAGAGAGAGAGAGAGAGAGAGAATGTTAAGATTTTTTTCAAGAAACTATCTTCTTTCTAAAACCAATCTCTTAGTTTACTCTCATGAAAATCGTCATTGTCCATTTCTCTGCGTGACTTAACTATCATAAAATATTATTTCACGATTAATAATTTTAAGTGTATACATACACGGTTAATAATTTTTAATATTATAATTCATCTTTGGAACTATGGAACAAATACCTCTTCATACAATTTTGCAGAAAGAACGAAGTACTGGACTCGATTCAGTGAAATCGATGCCTAAAACTGCATCTTTTTCATTACTGCACTGTGTTTTGATGTGTACAAACATCTACAAAGTTTCAGATGCTCTACAAATGCGTAATCATTTGTGAATATATACTTTACACCTTCGTAATAAGTAATAAGTAAAACATACAAGGCTTTCTTTAAGCCATAGGTTCCGAACCTTTTTGCTGCGATTACCCCAAAATACAATTTCACTATGACCCCAATGAACAAATAATATAAAAAAGAAGTAACTATATTTTCATACATTAAAAGCAGACAAAGTTAATGGAAATTATTTAATTCAATAGTCAGTCAGTTAAGTGCCACACGTGATACACGCTTGGGCGATCGTGTTTCGAAAGAGACACGACTGACTGGGCAAATGATTATCCCGCAGTAGGTTGCCATTGCATTCTGCGGTAGACTGGTTGCCGACCAAGGCTATAGAACCCAATCTGTCCTGCTATTTGACCCATAACTGGAAGGAAGAGACGGATTAATACCTTTCCCAAGGGTATTTGTGCGTAAGTGAATACAATGGATTCAACTGGAATTCGAACTCGGCTCCCCGGTTTCTCGTTCCGAGCCGATATCCACTGTACCACAACGCGTTATCTATAATAGTCAGAGGTATAGTAGCCGTAACCTAGCCGTGATTCTTAATGTGAGTGTTTGTTTGTATTACCTGTGCCAGTGCCAGTTTATTTATTATTGGCTTTGTGACTAAAAGGTCTATTCAGGTGTCGTTTGCCACGTTGAGTCTGCTACGTTTCTTGGTCTTCATTCCAAGGATACAGTGTAAACTTATTGTATTCACTACGCGCAAATACCTACTGCGGGATAATCTTCTGCTCAGTCAGTCATGTCTCTTTCGAGACATGATCGCCCAAGCGTGTATCACGTATGGCACTTAACTGACTGAGTCTCACTAAAAATTACACAAGGAAATTTATAGCTCAACTTCATCAGCAAGTGGCTTACGGCCATATCACGTTGAATACACCGGTTCTCGCTCGATCACAGAAGTTAAGCAACGTTGAGTCTAGTAAGTACTTACATGGGTGACCGCTTGGGAATACCAGGTGCTGTAAGCCTTTAGTGACGGATGTGCATTGTGGTGCAGTGGATATCGTCGCGAAAAGAGAAATCAGTGAGCCGAGTTCGAATTCCAGTTGAATACCCTACATTCACTTAAGCACTGGTACCCTTGGGATAGGTATTAATCCGTCCCTTCCCTCCAGTTATGGGTTAAATAACAGGGTAGGACTTGTAGACCCTGTCCTTAAAAACAAATCCCAATGAATCTTGATACTCGAAAAGAAAAATGTATTACTAGACACAAAAACTTATATAAAAACAACAATAAATTGTTGAAAGAAAAAGGTATTACCAGCAATAAAAATTTAGTTGGCAATAAATGACCCGCCGAGGTTGATATGCCATAAAACAAAACAACCAACCAATCATCAGCAAGTTTTTAGCAGAAAACAGAAAGAAAATATTTCTCTCGGCAAAAATGACAACTGAAAGTTGTTGTATCGTCGAGTGGTAAACAATATACAGATGTTGAAATAATACCTTTATTTGGGAGATACAATATAAATAGTTTGTTTTAGATCACAACAATATGTCTGGTTGAGTTAGCAAGTAATCACGGTTGTTAACGGTAGCTCTCCGCTCACACTATCTGCCGAGTTGAACCGACTCACTCTATATATATGTGTGAACTCGGTCACGTGATCGAGCCACGTCACAACAAAAGTAATAGCGCTGATTTTCTAAGCGCCACTTATACAAAGCCGAAAGATTGGAACACCCAGTGAGGATCGAACTCAGTACTTAACTGTAATGACTCTAGCAAGACAAACATGCTAACCGTTACACCACCTCAAAATGCCTAATTTGATTTTCTAAGCGTAGCTTAGATGTGACACAAGGATCAAAATCATGAGACACCCAGTGAAGATCGAACTCACTATTCAGTTGTAATTGATGTACAGAGACAACATTAGTAACCATTACTGCACGTCGAGGTGCTCAACTGAAAGTAATAGAGAGAGGATCAGTCAGTTAAGTGCCTTAGGTGATATACACTTGGGCGATCATGTCTCTTTCGAGACATGACTGACTGGGCAAAAGATTGTCCCGCAGTAGGTTGCCATTACTTTCTGCGGTAGACTGGTTGCCGACTAAGGCTATAGAACCCAATCTGTCTTGCTATTTAACCCATAACTGGAAGGAATAGACGGATTAATACCTTTCCCAAGGGTATTTGCACGTAAGTGAATGCAATGAATTCAGCTGGAATTTGAACTCGGTTCCCCGATTTCTCGTTCCGAGCCAATATCCAATGCACCACAGCGCACATCCATAGGATACATTGCAGTAAAATAACATTTTAAACAAAGGATTTCTTTTATCACCAGGTGTTTGTATTACACTGGAAATAAAGTGATAGCAACTTTCTTCACTAGTTCAGAACTTTTCTCAGTATAGTGTTTTCAAAAATGCTACCATCTTGATTGATTACTCTAATTTCCAGTTCCTCCTGTTTCCATGCAAGGGTCCTGGAATTGTTCCAGTTCTATGCAAGACTGGCATGTTCATGTTTTCTCCTCTCAACTCACTGGCAAACTTACAATATTTCTCAATCATTTTATTTTCTTTTCCATCTATTCTGACGTCTTGCCTGACAAATGAAATCGACTGTCTGAAACTTCTGTCTGAATTTCTGAGAGTTACCATTATTTACATTCAAATTATTGTCCTCATTCTTGTTGTTGTAATCACAACGTTTCGGCCATTGTACCCTATGGTTTTTATCAGGTTGGTTGTTATGGACCAGGTTAAGAACAACACGATCACACGGGTAGAAATAACAACACTTTTCCAATCTTTTCACTCTTTTTTTTTTTCAATTGGAATAGATAGACTAAACTATCGCCCGGTTCCCACTCCACCCACGTCTATTGAATAGGTGAAGAGGCTCATCTCTTGTTCCCTGTTTAGGATGTGGTTTCCGGCTTTCTCTTTTCCAATCTTTTCACTCTTACGCAGTCCCCTGCACATCAGTGGCGTTACCGCCTTGCCCGGGCTGATATGATTAAAAAAAGTAACAAGATATAACAATACAATATGTGGAAGGTGTTAGTATGACTGTCAGTCTAGTTTGGAGTGAACTACTACCAACTCGACTTTCTCTCGCTTGAGATGTGTAGTGTATATAGTGTTAGGTAGAGTTCATTCTGGAGTTACAGGTAAGGACACAGGTGTATACTTATCCGGATATTCTTTATTTAATCAACGGGGGTGGGCGCTCTCACGCCATTCTCTATGTCTAGGGATATCGCGTCTAGTTATTTTTAATACTGCTCAGTTGTTGTTCACCCTGTTTCTACTGAGTCCAAGTACACACTGCTCGGCCCGGGGATTGAACCAACGTTTTAATCCACTAAGCTTAAGAGTTTCAAATTCTTTTTTTGTTCTTGACAAAACTTTACTAATTACTCTTGTATTTGATTTACCTCACTTCGTATCACAGATTTGGGAATTTGTCGACTTGTTTGCATTTCCTTAATAAATATTTCTGCCTCACCAGAATCGCCATGACAAACAATAGTGGAGACAATGGTTCTTTTTTGAAAGATGGTCTTTTTTGTTGACTTTCTTTTCGTCTGTGCTACTTTACATTTTTCCAACGCCTTCATTATGAAACACTTCATCATACTAAAAAGATAATAAATTATATTCATACAGAAATGTAGCAACATATGATTGGGATCCCACAATTAATAAGAGAACACATGAATAGTCAGTCAGTTGAGTGTCATACATGAGACACGCTTTGGGCCATCATGTCTCGAAAGAGACATGACTGACTGGGCAGAAGATTATCCTGTAGTAGGCTGCCATTGCTTTCTGCGGGAGACTGGTTGCTGACCAAGGCTATAGAACCCAATTGGTCCTATTATTTGACCCATAACTGGAGGGAATAGGTGGATTAATACCTTTCCCAAGGGTATTTGTGCGTAAGTGGATGCAAGCAACTCAACTGGAATTCGAACTCGGCTCCCCGATTTGTCGTTCCGTTCCGAGTTGATATCCATTGCACCACAACGCACATAGTATGTCTATATTTATTAAATTTACCGCTCTCTCTCTCTCTCTCTCTCTCTTTTCTTTTTTTCTTTCTTTCTTTCTTTCTTTCTTATTCCTCCTGCAATGAATTCTTTCTTCATTCTCATTTCTTTTATGTTCAAGTCTAATACTTCTTAAAAACTGTTTTGCCTTTTTTTAATGTGTCTATAGAGGGAAAGGAAGAAATTGAAATCTCACAGATATCGCGGCTTTACATTCAAAACTTTATCAGAATAAAAAGACTGTTTTCCGCTTCGTTCAGTTATAGTCCCTTCCATTCTGAACTGATTGAAATGATCTCACACGTACACACACACACACACACACACACACACACACACACACACACACACACACTTGTAATGCTTTTTATATGTAATATGTTAGACAACGGCATCAGAAGCCGATACTTGTAGCATGACAGTATAAT
Organism: Ascarosepion bandense; assembly: GCA_037127315.1. NCBI lineage: Eukaryota > Metazoa > Mollusca > Cephalopoda > Sepiida > Sepiidae > Ascarosepion > Ascarosepion bandense. The sequence continues at coordinate 8,789,188 of JBBBDQ010000436.1, read as the reverse complement.
TGGGACCTTTCTTCGAATAATCATTTTATTGCATTGTTACTAATAATCAGTTGAATTCATTGCATTCACTTTCGCACATACCCTTGGGAAAGGTTTTAATCCGTCTCTTCCTTCTAGTTATGAGTTAAATAACAGGACATATTGGGTTCTATAGTCTTCGCTGGTAACCAGTCTACCGCAGAAAGCAATGGCAACCTACTGCGGGATAATCTTCTGCCCAGTCAGTCATGTCTCTTTCGAGACATGATCGCCCAAACGTGTTTCACGTATGGCACTTAACTGACTGACTGATAGCAACACTGATATGAAAGGGGGAGGATATGTATATTTAAAAAAAAATGGTTGGCGGAACTAACCGAGAGCTTGCCAAAACCTGAATTCCAATCCAGATACAGTCGCAAATAAGGACAACAGTCAGTCAATTAAGTACCATACGTGAAACACGCTTGGGCGATCATGTCCCTTTCGAGACATGACTGACTGGGCAGATTTTCTCAAAATATGTTGCCATTAATTTCTGTGGGGTTTTATACTGACAAAAAAAAATGGACAAAAAGCAAACATTCTCCGTAAAAAAGGAAAACTCAACACCCAATAATATCAACTACGAACACACTAGCAATGTACTTACCGTGTTCGGTACATAACACATAGACACTACTCTACAAACCTACATAACACTACATATATTCTGTTACACGTAAAACAATATCCATCCTCGATAATGACTAAAGTTTTACCCAAAGCGCTCGGATAAAGAAAACATTTGAACAATTTTTATATAACTTATATTCTCAAAAGAAAAAAAAAGATCATAAGATCACCTGAAAAATTAGATAAAAACTTAATCATAATACCTTGTCTGTAATTTTTAATGAAACCTGCATATATATATATATTGTCATCCGCAATCAGATCTGTTTCGCCGTATCACAGCGCATCAGTACGGTTAGACTCCCATTGCTTTTTTACCCAGGATTGAAACCCGACAGAATTGGCGTCAGTGACTCTACCCCTGGGCTATGGGCGTTCGGTGGACGTAGGCAGACTTTTTAGCGCATATCATTATACGCGCCCAATAGATAGAGCTCTCTAATTCATTTCACTGAATAAGCGATGCACAGGTACATCAAGAGTTAGAGCATAAGCATATTCTCTTTAGGAAGTAGTGAACGAAGAATCCTAAACTATTCATTGATGGTAATTGGTGTTACGTTGTGGTCTTGTATGTTGCAGGTTTTAATAGCAAAACCAACTCCTTGGATTATTCTCTCCCCTGTATCTTTGCCTTTACGAAAAATTGTATAGCCAGAACCAGTTTCTTCAAGTCCTCCTTATGCTGAAAAACAGTGTTTCATTCAGGCCTGCGATATCCATATTGAGTTCTTTCGAAACTAGAGTTGTTTATCTTTCTGGTCTGTCGGTGTTGTCAATGAAGAGTTCTAACATTCCATGTTCCACAGGTTGTCTTTAAACAACACTAAACACAGCAAAAGTACTGCTTTATCCATACACTAGCAGTATAGCCCGGCGTTACTCGGGTGTAATGAAAGCTTTAAAGCTAATCCCTGGTCCTGGAGCTCAGACTCTTTGGACGTTGGCACGAAAGACCAAAATGCAATAGTTGTTTCGAGTTAAAGCGAAACCGTAGACTGAAAGAAAAATGAATGGATGTAAGTCAAATTTTGATTTCCTGGTATCGATATCAAATAAGTTTTTTTCGTCGTAAACTAAATTTTGAAGGCTAAATAAGTCCTCTGAGTAAATGGTATCATGGCTGAGACCAAGAACTACAATTATACCTACTTAGAGCCAAACCCGAAGCAAAAAATAAAATAAAAGGGCTGAAAAAATACAGACATACAGGCAGATACACAGACACACACACAAAAATCGTGCCTTATATATATATATATATATATATATATATATTATCGATTTCTGCACTATTGTAAAAATTGCAACCTTGAAACTTCTGAATATAGTTTCTTATGTCTTTGTCTATGAGTGTATCAAATTTGATTAAAATCGGTCCACTCCTTCTATAACCCGATTTTTTCGATTATCGATTTTCGATATTTATCGGGGGTACCTCGATACACAACCTAGCTAAGAACACTCGCAGATGCTTATAGTACAACTGTGTAAATTTTCAAGAAAATCGATTTAGCCATTTCGGTTGTCTATAGGTAACGGACACACACAGACAAAGTTTCATTTATAAATAAGTTTAGATTATTGGAAATTTTAAAAAAATAATAATAATAACGTAATTATTACCGGGAATATCGTACCTAAATTCAAACATTACAACGGAAAATGAGATGAATGTCATTTATGCTTTTTAGAAAAACTTGTCATCTTAAACCATATCAATAATTTTCATTTGCTTAATAAAAAAGTGAGCTAATGACCACACGCTGTTATAGAAAAATACTTACTTTAATTCTTAGACCCAGATTGCTATAGATTCCTCTATACGCTTATCCCTTTCTTTCTCTCTTTCTCTCTTTCTTTATTACTTCCATTTCTTCCTTTCTTCCTTTCTTTCTTTTTTCTTTACCCCAAATATTACTTTTAACAATTATGAATTAAACCCCTTTAATTTTTGCTCTCTACATTGATTAAAATTTAATTTTAATTCGAAATTTTACTTTTTGTTTCTTAATTTTATTTTCATTTTTTATTTTATTTTTATTTAAAAATTTAAATGTAATATTTGAATATTTAAATTTTTAAGTTTTATGTTTTACGCCCCTTTGATTTCTTCTCCTTGTATTTTATTATTTCTAATATTTTTATTTTAAATTTAAATTTTAACTTTTTATTTACATGTAACATTAGAATGTTTAAATATTTAATCTTGTTATTAAAAAATTAGTAACAACTTTATAAGATTTAATTCCAATGAGCTTCGAGTGAACTTAAATTCAAATCTATTAAACTGTCAGTTTAAAATATGCACCTGATGATTGCATAACGCATGAAACTCCTAGTCATGCAATAGACATAGGATAATATGTATATTTATTAATATATATATATATATATATATATATATATATAATACTCTGTTCATACAGTGAGGACTGTTTTATTAACACCCGAATAATAATACTATACATATGTACACTCTTATATGTATTTATTAATTCACGTCACGATAGATAGATAGATAGATAGATAGATAGATAGATAGATAGATAAAAATTATAGTTTAGAATTAATGTACAAATTATCATCTACTACAAAGTGTACATTTCGTTTCGACATTAAAATTAATAATTTTATTAAAATTAAAATTAAATATTATATTGATCTAAATTTTAAAAAAAAACTAAATTAAATTAAAAAATTATTAAAAAACTAAATTAAATTAAAAAATTAAATTCTATTAAAAAACTAAATTAAATTAAATTAAATTTAAATTAAATTAAATTAAATTTAAATTAAATTAAATTCTATTAAAAAACTAAATTAAATTAAAAAATTATTAAAAAACTAAATTAAATTAAAAAATTAAATTCTATTAAAATTAAAATTAATAATGCATAGATCTATTTTATATTGAGCACTCTTTTAAATTAATGTTTTGAACGTTGTCAATTTTTTTCGTTTCTTATTCACTTATACACACACACACAAACATATATATATATATATATATATATCCAGATGAATAAGGAACGAAGAAAATATTAACAACGTTCAAAACATTAATTTAAAACAGTGCTCAATCTCGAAATAGAGCTATGAATATTTATTATAAATTATAATTTAGAACATGTACAAATTACAGTCTACTACAAAGTGTACATTTTGTTTCGACATTGAAAAGACAATGTCTCATCAGGTAGTAAACGTTATGTTGTTTAGGGATTAAATAAAAATAATAGTAAACAAAGTCCATATTAAAATGAAGTAATATGTGCTAAAAAAATTCTAAAACTTTTGTGTGGGGAAAGTGTGAAAATTTGCCCTATCAAATTTATGATGGCATCGAGGTCTTTTTTACACCGAATTATGTCTTCTTTGATATTTAACCCATTAATTGTTCGTCTATTAAGTTTAAACCTATAATTTAATAAAAATATTCAAAAACCAAAGATGAAATTTTCCATTTGAAAATATTAAGTACCAATTATTTAAAAAAAAATGATTTTTTTAAAATAATCTTTGATTAAACAGTGTAGATAACTTTAAGAAAGCGTCATATTTAAATTGGTGGAATGTACCTGCTCTTACAATAGATTTCAAGTTATGAAAATAAAAGTGATACCAGAATACGTTGCGTCATCTTACATTCATACGACACTTAAAAGGTCGGAAGTAAGTCATAGTGATTCCTGCCTGAATTTCTGAGATGTGAAATTAGCATCATTTAATAGTTATTTACTTGCGGACTATTGTCCTCATTTTGTTTTTGTTATCACAATGTTTGAAACAGCAGCATCTGTAACAAAAGCGAAAACGCTTCAGTAGGTGCAGTAAGGGATGACAAGCATCAACAATACTTATGATAAGGAAGGTTAAATTTAAGGCTCCGAGTTCTCCTGAGAGAGTTGTTCTAGCGCTTCTTCGTGAATTTGGTGACATAGGAATTGTGAGTTCAATCCCTGGGCTGGGTAGTATGTAATTGGACTCAATGGAAACAGAGTAAAACACTGACTAAGCAGTACTAAAACTAATGATATCGAGACGGGATATTTCTAAGGATATACAGTGAAACAAAGATAATCTACCGCCGTAGATAAAGTTTTCAGTTCAGGATTTCCTGTAGGTTACCTGGATCGACATAAACCTGATGAAGATCGGAGAGTGCAATGACTGAAACGTTGTGATAAGATATGAACAATAGTTCGCATGTAAATATTGTATATAGTCATGGTGCTAGGTAAATCACGAAATCAACTGGTCATCATCATCATTATCATCATCATCATCTTAAGAATTGAATAATAGGAACATTCATAATAACATTCAGTTCATCATTTTATTTAATTCACAAAATATTTAATATCTATCATAAATAAACAGATTCGTTCCCAACTACTTGTCTGGGGATTTGAGATTTGTTTTCTTATAAACGGGAACCGAAAAAATAGAATAGTATTAATGTTGTGGATCTGTGGTTAGATCCAATAAATACACTACGCAGAGTAATACGGTAGAAAACGCAATATATTGAAGAGGAATATATACAGAGAGGGTTAGTAGAACGTCGTACAATACGGTTGGTCGAATACAAGAGAAATGCGAGATAATACGAGACGTGGGACTTGGCAATGTTACCCTCAGGACTAGATCTCTGGGATACACTAACCCTGTAGTCCACTAATGACTACTACTATATATTATCTTAGGAAGAGTTCATATTAGTGTAAACAGGGAAGGTGCCCAAACAATTAAATACACTTGTTTTTACTACTTTCTGTCAAAATGCTTTTCGGGTACTATGATAGAAAGAATTGAGACATTTCATTTTTAAGCTTTAATGAATCAGGTTTTAATGGGGATATTAAAAATGAAACCCATGGCAGATGCAGTGAAAGGCGAATCACTGGCATCAATTGCTTCGAGCCCTTAAGCTTTGGGAAGCAGTTTACCTAAAGGAAGAAAAACCTTGATTTAAGATTTCTGATGTTTTATGACGGTATCCAAGCATAGGGCATGCTATGAAAGTAAATTGAGATAGAAAATATCCCCTGCAGTCAAGCCTTCTCCAATCTGAATGCCCTGCCTTGATGTCTGGCAACACATAAAGCATTACACAAATCTGTATAATTACAAACTTGCATATACAGTTAGCAGCTTACATCTACAAGAATAGCTATATAAATAAAAGGCAATCTGTGACTCTGTGTGTGACTGTTCTCTATGCACACTTACATTTAAGCTACGACATTCAAACTTTCTAGGGACACATATCTACAGGAAAGCCAGGTCGACACATACTTTTTGAGTTTAAGTTTAGCAATTTTCCCTTTCGCACTTTTTGGCCAATGGAGCCGATTGTTTACATTTGCTCCGTAAAACATCTAAGATCTAAGATGGTTGTCAAATTACGTCACAGAAATCAAATCACACGTGTCAAACGTGACTAAAAAAATGAGCCTTTATATTTAATTTTAAAAATTTTATTCCGACGTTTTAAAAATTTATTTGGTCAACAAAAAAATATATATAATATTTTTCTCCATAATTTTGAAACAAAAATAAAAGCAATGTTGTTTACAATGTCACACAAAACATCAAATCACGTTTACACAAAACAAAAGAATATAGATTTTTTAATGCTTCTCCTACTACTAAAATGTGCGTTGTGGTACAGTGGATATCGGCTCCGAACGTAGAAGCCGGAGATCCGAGTTCGAATTCCAGTTGAATCCATTGTATTTACTTACGCGCAAATACCCTTGGGAAAGATATTAATCCGTCTCTTCCTTCCAGTTATGGGTTAAATAGCAGGACAGATTGGGTTCTATAGTCTTGGTCGGCAACCAGTCTGCCGCAGAAAGCAATGGTAACCTACTGCGGGATAATCTTCTGCCCAGTCAGTCATGTCTCTTTCGAGACATGATCGCCCAAGCGTGTATCGCGCATGGCACTTAACTAACTGACTGAATATAATAGTTGGAATAATGATTAAGGCTTCTACTGGTCATAAATTGGGGGATCAGTTTATTACTTCATAACAATAGGAAACCGATCCCCCACTAATTACTACATAATAATATAATACATTTCTTTCCCCTCTAGCTATGAGTCAAATAAAAGGACAGATTGGGTTCTATAGCCTTGGTCGGCAACCAGTCTACCGCAGAAAGCAATGGCAACCTACTGCGGGATAATCTTCTGGCCAGTCAGTCATGTCTCTTTCGAGACATGATCGCCCAAGTGTGTATCACGTGTGGTACTTAACTAACTACTAAAATGTTCTGAGTTGCAACGCCGGGCTATGATGCTAGTATTTAATATGAGTATAGCATAATATATAATTGTTGCGTTATGTCACACAAAATAAATGCAAATGAACTTATTCCTTCTTTTTACAGACGTCATAAAGATCATAAAGACGTCATAAAGATCATAAAAGCACTTGGTTGTCCATTCTGTAAAGTGATTTTTGAAGAAATTCCCAGTTTCGATGATTTTGAATTCTAAATGTTTTTCCCAGAGTATAACGCGTTTCTGTGAACCAGCAAACTCTTCTACAGCTTCTGGTAATAATTTGCATTTTAGATTTGGTTAGTAAACCAATGATCTACTCATCTGTAAGAGATGAATCTACAAATTTCGAATGACATGTCTCTTTTCTCTATTAGAAGAATAAATCACAAAACAGAATTGCTCGAGAATTCAATCTTGAATTACTTAAGATAGGTATTTTTCTTTTAACTTCACTTAAGGAAATCTTTAATTTTTTCGAAAATCGGGAAACGAGTTAAATGAAATAGGGATTCCATATAATCACGTTATCCTGCCGTTTCAATAATACCTTCTTTGCCATGACTGAAATTCTACTTAAACAGTTCGTAGTTAGGTCCTGGGTATGACGGTAAACTGCATCCGGCAGCAAGGCCTCTGATTGGGAAACTGGGAGGAGCATGGAACTAGTTCTTAATTGCTGTTGTTCCAAGGTCCACTCTGACTCGAAGTGGTAGCACCTTCAGGGCCCCAGCTATGGGCAAATAGTTAACTGTGGTCAAAACACTATGAATGTATAAAAAATAGACTTTTATAGAAAATATACATTTTTGAAGGAAAAAATATTATCAACAATAAATTTTTGAAGGAACAAATTACCATAACACATTTTTGAATGAAAAAAAGTATCAGCGATTCATTTTTAAATACAAAACTAGAAGACATCTTCAAATTTCTCAAATAAAAAAATAAAATAGAAACAACTTTTTCAGCAACATCTGACTGAATCAACCTTCTCACTATAACCGAACATTAAAAAAAATACCTTAAAACCCCACTTTTTTGGAATTAAATGCCCCACAGAGGTTAATATGCCGTTAAACAAAACTTAAACTCTAAAGTTCGTATTTATTTACAAGTTCATTGATAAACGGGTATTCGATATGGTTTCCTCCAAGTTCGTCATCCATTACTACGCAAAGCAATGTCAAGAACATAATGTTGACTGCCAATGAATTCTGGTTCTTCCAGTTTTCTTCTTTTTTTTTTTTGCGCAACAAATAATCTTTGTAACTGAATGACAATCTCATTCCTACTTCCAGTATTCACATTCGTAGTGTCTGCAAAAATAACCTTTATTCTCTTCCATAAATTGTATTCATCCAGTAATGCTTTTATTCCTTTGACAACAATATCCGTTTTTCCATTTGCCAGATCTAATGCTTCTAACTACTCTTCTTCATTCTTCAAAAGAAGCACTCGATATTCTTCGCCATCAGTTCGTTTACAATCAAAATTCAATGACCAATTTTCTAAGTGCAATGGTTCCTTCATTTCCTCTTTATCTGTAACGTTTTCTTTAACACACACACACACACAGACATACTCACTACAATTAACGACAGCAGTAGCAGCGAAAGATGACCATTTGTTGAAAGGCACGGTCCACGAGCGGACATGAAAACAAGCTCTCCTACCACTCTGAAGGTGAGATTTTGATCCCGAAATATTAATGAATAATAAATAGGTAATACCCAACACTTTCTTTACTTTCTTTTATTTTACTAAACGCATTGTGATAGCCTTCAAAACCTACACATACGTCTTCTTTAATATTAAATCTGTAAATACCAGGATGTGCGTTGTGATGTAGTGGATATCGGCTCAGAATGAAAAATCTCAGAGCCAAGTTCGAATTTTAGTTGAAACAGGTATTCTTGTTTCATTTAATGAGTCAAAATAGAACAAACAGCAATATAAAATTACTTCTTCACTTCCGTGTGATAAATCTTTGGTTATTACGAAACCGGATAAAGGCTCGGGCGTGGTCATTCTTGATTACCAAGATTATGTTAACAAGATGATTCTTTTTACCTTCCATTTCTTGATGTTGTTAGGTTGTCCCAAAAGTTCGTAAACACTTGCGAAATGGGTCTATCTGGTTCAGCACAATCGAGACAAGCGATGGGTTCAGAAAGGGCAAGAGACACCGTCGGTTCCAAAACAAGATCGATTCGGCAAGAAAATCATGTTGTGCGTTTGGTGGAACTTTAACGGAATCATGCATTTTGGGTTGGTTCCGAATGGTCGTGCCATCAGTGCCGAACTTTACTGTCAGCAACTTGAGTGGGTCTACGAAAAGTTGAAGCAAAAGTACCCAGCTCTGATCAACCGAAAGCGCGCTTTGATGCAGCAGGACAATGCCAAGCCACACACCGCCACGAAGACCAAAGACAAGTTTGAAGAGCTGGACGACGTTGAGGTTCTGCCACATCCAGGCTACAGACCTGACTATGCTCTATCAAATTACGGCCTTTTCCTCTCAATGCAACACTTTCTGAAGGGCCACTGATTCGACTCGTTTGATGAAGTCGAGGAAGCGTGTCAAGAATTCTTTGATTCGAAGCCGGCTGAATGGTACTTTGACCAGATCCAAAAGCTTGCAGATCGAAAGCAGAAAGTTTTGGAAAATGATGGTCTTTATTTTGAGCAATAATTTTTGTTGTTTTTGCGAGTAAACTTTCAATTCTTTTTGCAAGTGTTTACGAACTTTTGGGACAACCTAATATTATAAGCAAATCTTCCGGTTTTCTTACTTCAGTTTACCGAAAACCAACATTTACTGGTTCGTATACCAAATGGGATTCTTTTTGTCTCCCTAAAACATCAAATTAATCTAATTAAGACCCTTACATATAGGGCCTTGATAATCAGCTCCAAAACTAAGTTGGATGACCACCACTCTCTGTAATATTTTTTTATAACCATATCGCCACAAGCAAGGCATTTTACTGCCACTGTTACATAGGAGGAAAGGTATGAGAAAGTGTGACAGGTTATAGGGTGTGTCAGGAAGTGGATAAGAGAAGGATGCGAATACTGATGAAAGTGGGGTGGACAGAGAAAGGAACATGAGAGAGAGGATGCAGGTTAGTGAGATAGGAGATGACTATTGACATTATATTTAAATTCTTTGAGATTGTGTTGTATATCAATAAACAACAAACACGGGTATATATAAAAATATATGACTTATATTTTTATTGATGAACGATGGCCCGTGTAGCCTAGTGAACAGAGAGTGAGAGCGCGCTTCCAGGGGGTTGACGTATGCGTACCCCGCAATAGCAGCGTGCTATTGGGGGCAGCTGTGAACTGCCTTCCTTCGTGTTCTGTGGTTCTGCTGCTCTCACTTCTTCTGACTCCGACTAATCCGTGCTTTCGCGGTCTTTATATATCTTCCAAAACCGGGACTTGTTTCTTCCGGCTTTGCCTTGATCACGCGACGCCCACGCGACGCCTACGTAATTCTCAGAGTCACCTGTCTGTTTGCCTCTGAGTTATTTCCGCATCTGCCGGAAATAGGGTCAAAGTGACATCCGTTACTTTTCACCGACCGGAAACAACACGGCTTGTATCAGCCTTTCTTGGGTGGGCCAGACCGTTATATTACATTCCTCGCCCACCCATTTTCCAAAATGTTCACCTAAGAACATTTTAAGCGCAACACCCTCACTCTCCTCCCCATGCCACACAAGCCCGACAATTGTATAAACATGTGCATGCCAAAACAACAAAAACATGCGCATGCCGAAACAAAAAAACAACAAAAATATATATATAGGGGAGCCTACATCGGCAACCCGACAATGTTCGTGTCCATCTTGAAAATTGTTCTACCAACTCGATGTTTCATTGTTCTTTTTTTTTTTTTTTTTTCCATTTTCACAGAATTGGGCAAAGTTCTTAAAAATGTTCATTTTCTTTCTCGACTCTGTCCATAAGCGTAGACTCTTCGATGCATAATCCACATGATTATAGGCGGTAATTACGCCCCAGTTTCCAAACTAACATCGAGTAAATGACCTTTGACCAACACCATGCGTGCCTCTGCTCGAGTTTATTGTTACACATGTAACCTCATTTAATTTAATTTAATTTCAAACATACTATGTTTGAACACAGAAAAAAATGGTCATTATTTGCCGTACATATCATTCATGGTATGACCGAGAAATGTTCAATTGAAAATTAAGAAAATTACCCTGATTCCAACGTTAATCCGCATGCAATTTACTTGTGGAGGATATTAATTTAGTCTAAAAAAAAAAATGGACCCGTGACTCGTAGTCCCTTAGTTTGTACAATGCTTTCCATTCCCTGAACTACTTCCTCTGGATTCGAAACCAAGCATACCTGATTTGTTGACATCTCTCTGTTTAACGCAGAGACATTTTTGAGTGTCGAACACCCGTTGACCCCGGAGTACTATTCACAACGGATAACTCAATTTCCTTTTCCGAAGCACTGTTGCTTCTTTTACACTTAAAAATCCGCTTCCTGGCTATTATTCCCAGGATTATTATTACGCCGACCACGCCAGCAATGACTCCTATCGTCAACTTCTTCGGGAGTTCCTCACATCCTTCACTAAATCTTTCCATATCTATCTGTTCCAAGGTATTTACTAGTTTTCAGAAATTAATATATCTTCAAAAGATATTTCCCAAGTCACATAAATGAAAATTCACAGAGGATGTTGAATTGATGGCAACCTGCACAAAAGCATAAAAGTGAAGTACTTTTACGTAAATAAAAATAAGTTTTAGATTTTAATTTAATTTTCCCAAATCTCCCCAAATAATCCGATTCCACCATATTGATAACAAAATATCTTTTCAATATCTGACTCATATCGCGAAACACTGAGACACGGGTGAATGTTTTAAGAATATATATAATCGGTGTATTCGCAAAGAAATAACCAAACAATGCAGTTGTTTTCAAGCAACGATGTTGAGATATATTTATAATTGGCGATTTTGTTGGCTGTTGTTAACCGCATAATTAAAAATACACTTTAAAACTCTCGATAACATTTAAGTCATTTCTATGCTGTAGAAATGTCACGCAAAACACAAACATTTTTAAATTTTGACAATATCTGTGTAAAGATTACAAATTGACGTTTACGAACAAATTCTGTTGACGAGATCAAAATTAAAGAACCCTTTCGTTTCTCTGATTTTCCTATTGTGGTAGCATTCAGCTACATTTATAATTTGTTAATGTTTACCAATTTTGATTTAGTTCATGCAATACAAGGCCAAATGGAGAAAATGAAGAGGGTCATTTTACGCTAATACTCCAATTGGGGAAAGTTTGTGTACGTAGAACATCGCTTGTTTTTTTGTTTTTTTTTTATTCGGCTCGAGTACTGGTCAGAAAAACTCAACTATTTCAACCATACAACTGACCTTCATAATCACATTGAGAATAGTTGTTCGTCAATATTTATATTGGGCTGTCTGGAAAGTTAATGCCGCTTTTTACGTAAAATTAAGACACAACCAAAATTATTTCATTAAATATTTATTCTACGAAATATTAACTATTTTCCTGCACAACCCAAAGAAAACATTGTTATCAACAAGTTAATCCAATTATCCACTTTAAAGAGTAGAATAAACTTCCTTTACATATATGGTAAAACATTAACAAAAAAAAATAAATCATTAACTCAGATGCCCTACACCTACAGATAGGCAAATATCTCAACTTTAATACTCCACTCCTCTCGCCAACTTTAACACCCCTGTCAACTTTAACACTTTCTTCCTCCCCGTCAACTTTAACACCCCCGTCAACCCCAACCCTACGCGCTCTCCGCTAAGCGTACCACTCTCTGCCTGCACCCCCTCCGTTCTACCGAACAATCCATATTTCTCATTTCTACGGTCAGATCGGCAAAAGTATGCTGTCCCATTTTTTTTTTAACGAGACCTACTATAAACACGAGCAGAGAACACACACTATCAAATCAATGGGTCACTTACTTTGGCTGACGTCTATATATTTTCGTCTTCTTTTTTTCTTTTTCTTCCTTCCTCGCTATCGTCCGGTTGTTTACTATTTTCGTCTTCTATCCGGTAGTTTTAAGTCCGGAAATTTCAAGTCTGTTGAATTTTCAATTGTTGCCGTGGTACTAGCTCGTATCAATCTGTTTTGTTGTTTCAAAACAGCAGGTCACTTAGGCACCAAAAAGAGAAGTCTTTTATATATCAATAAACAGACAAACACGGGTATATATAAAAATATAAAGTATTTTTATTAGCGACGATGGACCGTGTAGAATAGAAGCAGGAGTGAGAGAGAAAGCGCGCTTCCAAGGGTTGACGGATGCGTACCCCGCAATAGCAGTGTGCTATTGAGGACAGCTGTGAACTGCCTTCCTTCGTGTTCTGTGGTTCTGCTGCTCTCACTTCTTCTGACTCCGACTAATCCGTGCTTTCGCGGTCTTTATATATCTTCCAAAACCGGGACTTGTTTCTTCCGGCTTTGCCTTGATCACGCGACGCCCACGCGACGCCTACGTAATTCTCAGAGTCACCTGTCTGTTTGCCTCTGAGTTATTTCCGCATCTGCCGGAAATAGGGTCAAAGTGACATCCGTTACTTTTCACCGACCGGAAACAACACGGCTTGTATCAGCCTTTCTTGGGTGGGCCAGACCGTTATATTACAATTGTAGCTGTCGGGGAAGCAAGTTAATGAAAGGAAATTCCGCAGGCGGGAAGTGAGAGAAAAGAAGCTGATGGAGTAGAATTTGCGTTTACATTTTATTGCTTTCACAGTAAAAGGGTGGGACCCAGTTGCTAATCTTGTGGCTCAAGTAAATTCATATATAGGGGGCAACAGGGAGCTAAGTTCATCGGAGCAGAAGCCGTTAATAATAATACCTACCCACTGTTGTCCAATCGGTGATTAGGAATAAAGTATTGGAGTTCAATAAATCTAAACCAGCCACAGTAGAAAGATGTTAAGTATACCTGCGCCTTCCTTGGCTTGGTTAGGGTTAGTGATAGATTTGCTAAGCGGGTTTCGGTTGTAGTTCAATTTTTTTTTTTTTAATCATATCACCTCGAACAAGGCGGTAACGCCACTGATGTGCAGCGGGCTACATAGGAGTGAAAAGATTGGAAAAGAGAAAGCCGGAAACCACATCCTAAACAGGGAACAAGGGATGAGCCTTTTCACCTGTTCAGTAGACGAGAGTGGAGTGTGAACCGGGCGATAGTTTAGTCTATCTACTCCAATTGGAAAAAAAAGTAAGAAGACTGGAAAAGAGAAAAAACCGGAAACCGCATCCTAAACATGAAACAAGGGATGAGCCTCTTCACCTGTTCAATAGACGTGGATGGAGTGTGAACCGGGCAATAGTTTAGTCTATACTTTGCTGCCAACACTCGAGTATTTTTTCTGGCAAACCTGTTTTTCTTCTATACAGAAGGATGATCTTCCTCTACACCATAATAGCTTTTTGATTTATATGTTTAAATGTAGTTGTGGATCGCACTACAAAGGGGGAACTACTCAAAGACTAAACAACATGTACTCGCAAAATTCAGTAATTTGAACGATTCTTCGTCAGATATACTGACCAATACATATGGGTCTACTATTGCGTAACATCTTATTAATAACCAAAAACAGTGCCGATAACTTCAGTGTAAACAAGTTTTCCATTTTAAGTACGTTCCACTCTAAAATTTTCCCGTCTGAGTACATCCTGCACATATATAAATCTACAATCCGCCCGTGTATTGAATACTGCTGCCACATCTGGTCGGGTGCCCCTGCTATTCTCCTCGGGGTTCTTAACAAAATCTAACGAAGAATCTGTAATGTGATTGATACCGACTTGGCAGCTCGGCTGCAGTCGCTCTCTCATCGGCGTGACGTGGCTTCCCTGTGCCTCTTCTATAAATATTTTCACGGCTTCTGCTCCGATGAACTTAGATCACTGGTGCCCACTATGTATGAATTTACACGAGCTACTAGATTAGAAACTAGGTCCCACCCTTTTACTGTGAAATCAATAAAATGTAACCGCAATTTCTACTCTGACAGCTTCTTTTCTCGCACTTCCCGCCTGTGGAATTCCCTTCCATATACTTGCTTCCCCGACAGTTACAATCTCCAGGAATTTAAATGTAAGGTCAATAGACATCTCCTATCACACTAACTTGCATCCATTTTCTCTAACTCGTTTCCCAACTACCCCACCCCTACCCTCGGTATCCTCATCCGTTTATTACCCTTCTCCTGACATTTCCTATAATTAACTCCTCTTTCTCATCACTTTTTCCTATGTAACCCCCTGCGCAACAGTGGCTGTAGAATGCCTTGCTTAGGGTGAGATGATAGAAAAAATTATCATCTCAAAGTGCTGGAGGTCATCTACATTCAATATTTAAACAGAGAGAATATATATTTGGCCTCCAACTTATTTCCACTTAGGTTTTTCCGTCTACTTTTCCATCTTTTTAAAAAACTATAATTATTTATTCACCTCAATTTGGCTCTGTTGAGCGAAGTGCGAAACCAGTTGGCCAGCCCGTTTTTCAATTTCATTTTTTTAAAATACCATCATCATGGGTCAGTCAGTCAGTTAAGTGCCACAACGCATGGGTATTAATCAAAAATATTTTGTCTTATATATATATGTATATATATATATATATATATATATATATATATATATATATAACGAATTTTAACGAAACTTGGTTATAAACAACCGACAATTTGAAATGAATTGTCTGAACATTATTTTTTATCGATACTCGTTTTTAAGTAGATATTCTGTTTTTAATCAAACAGTATTATATATTTATATCTACTGGCCTGATTATTTACGATAAATTTTTATGATGAAAATTTGTGTCATTCGGCAGGATTCGAACCTCCAGAATGACACACATTTATAAAAATGTGTGTTATTAAAAAATATGATATAAATATTTAAATATAAATATGATATAAAAATTTATCGTAAATATATATATTATATAAATATATAATACTGTTTAATTAAAAACAGAATATCTACTTAAATACGAGTATCGATAAAAAAATAATGTTCAAACAATTCATATATATATATATATATATATATATATATATATATATATACATATTGTTACACAGTAACTTTATATTATGGGTGCATGTAGTTTTAAAAAAAATATCCTATCATGAACTATGAAAAGAAAAAAGTTCACTATAATGACTTCAACATAAATATTTCACGTGTAGAATGGGGCACCCACATGTAAGGTGAGATAAGTCTCTCATATATATGGGTGCACCTAATTTTGTGCATGCTTCTATGAAATTTTTGTGCATGTTTATATGTATTATTGTATTATTATATGCATTATTGTGTGCATAAGGGAACACCTAGGAATAAGTGTATTTCATTGGAGTAGATAGACTAAACTATCGCCCGGTTCACACTCCACCCACGTCTATTAAACAGGTTAAGAGGCTCATCCCTTGTTCCCTGTTTAGGATGTGGTTTCCGGCTTTCTCTTTTCAAATCTTCTCACTTTGTTTTTTTTTTTTTTCAATTAGAGTAGATAGATCTATCTATCGTCCGGTTCACACTCCACCCACTTCTATTAAACAGGTTAAGCGGCTCATCTCTTGTTCCCTCTTTAAGATGTGGTTTCCGGCTTTCTCTTTTCCAATCTTTTCACTATTACGTAGCCCCCTGCACATCAGTGGCGTTACCGCCTTGCTCGGGGTGATACGATTAAAAAAAACAAAAAAAAAACGAACCTAATCGTGTATACGATTTTCCATCGTGTGGGAACACCAGATTATATGTAAGTTGTGTTAATTTTAGATACAATCACTTATATATTCCTGAAACTAATTATACCTTCATGTACTGATCCTTGTACCCATAGATATACAGGTTAGCATCAACAATCCGAATGAGGTAGGCCGGTATATTTGGATATAGATGAGTAATGTTTATTAAAACGTGTGAAAAAGAAAATACACCACCTCATTTGGGATTTAAATGTACACAGACGTACATTGTCTTTATGCATAGAGATAAAAAAATGTTGCTCGTATATTTATATAATTATAGTTGTGTTTATATATACATGTACTTGTATGCAGATGTATATGTATATGTGCGTAAATCCACTGGATGTATGAAAGTATGAAAATATTGGCGAAATTTGGGAATATGTGTGAAAATTACTAGCAGTTATATGTCTATGTATATATATATACAAGACTACCTATACGCGCGGAAATCCCATCTTTATGAGAGGTATATGTGTAAGTGTACGAACGCCAGGATCCGTAAGTAGATAAAAAAAAAGTGTAAGTCGGTAAATATACGTAAGCATAAACAAAGTCACGTTTATAAGTATATGCGGGAATGTACACATACGTATATATGGATATAAGTTAGTATAAATGAATGGGTTAGTTTTATGGGGGTGACACAAACACCAGTAACCAGGGAATTAGAAATCCCTTAACAGGTCAACCTCTTCACGACGGCCTGGGCAATCCCAGACAGATCTGACGCCAATGCCTGAGTCCTGACTCTCTTTTCCTCTTTCTCTTTTCCTTCTTCTTATTTCTATTTTAAATTTTTATTTTATTGTAATTTTTATCTTTCTCTTCAGTTAAAGAAAATGCTTATTCCGGCAAAATGCTTTGTATCAAATGGAAGGAATATTGTAAGGTCTGATGAAATGAGCTAATTAAGCTCATTGAAATGAATTATAATTTATAACCAATTTAAATAGTTCAGTTCTCCTCTATAAATATCATATTGCTCTGGATAACATCCATTGAGCTCTCTATATAGATATAACACTTAATACTTTATATTAAGTTGATCTGGTTGGATTATCCTCACCGTTTACGGACTGGACATCTATACCTATATATATATATATATATATATATATATATATATATATATCATCAGACCACCCCTGAGGCATGGAGAACGAAGAAAGTTGTCTTTCTGCCTGCACCAAGTTGATCGATATAGCTTGATATGATTAGCTTCTAAAAAATGTAAATGTTTCGCCGACTGAACTTTGTGTTGTACCCTAAACAAGTCATCAGAATATTTCAATGGACAATCCGGGTTGTTCACCAAACGTAGTACGATCGCTGACTCGAAATGTTATCAAAGACAACACGCAATTTGAAAGTAGTAAAGCTAGAATTCTCTGACTTACTGCTACCCAATCATGGTAGTTGTAAATAAACTGGACAATAATAAGATTAAAAACCACGGGAACCTTAAAAATTTCAACCTTAAGTCCCACCGTACGTTTAACATCATTCTCTAGATAAACGTTTTCCCGAAAAATCTTGTAAATGTTTACCAATTGTTGGCTCACGATGTGGTAATATGGAAGTAGAAGTTGAACCTTCTAGCAATAATCAATAATGCTTGCTAGACAGCAGTCTGGTTAAATGCCATCTGTAAATGCGTACGATCAGGAGGTGTGCCACAGAATTCAAATATTGTAAGCATCGAATTTCAACTCTTCTTGCTGAAAAACACCAAACTATAAATATGATCCCGTTAGTCTGTGAACCATGCGTTTTAGAAGTTGACAGAGCGATGTGATTATATTTTCCTGATATTGGAAAAACATTCTTCTTATAGCTGAAAACATACTCTATCCAACAGTGTTATTGTATTTTATGTAACTTCCATGGAATTACAGAGGAGGCATTAATTTCATAGCACACACACACACACACAAAACACACACACACACACACACACACACACACACACACACACACACACACACACACACACACACATGGCCGTATCTGACTACCGGGCCCACCGGGCACGGGTCCGGGTCGATCCGTGCAATCATAGTGAAAAGGAGAGGAAAGGAAAAATGTCTTCACCAGAAATCAAACTAAACAATTCACGAAGAAAGAAAGAAAGAAAGAAAGAAAGAAAGAAAGAAAGAAAGAAACATCCGAATGAACGCAGTAAAAATCTGTTTATTTATTAATTTTGGGAGAAAAGACTGGTTATACCCAGAAAATCCGAACCCGATTTCCTGCTTTCGTTCACGTTCTGTGCCTAATTTCCATTGGAATAGCCGAAAAAATCCGCAAAAATCATAATTTCTGGAAACGGATGACACTGATGACATCATCACATTGTCAACTAACGGCCCTGCACACACACACACACACACACACACACACACACACACACACACACACACACACAGATATATGTCTTATTAATATAAACGTTATATTTAGTAGGTATAGGTGTTTGAGTAGACAGCTCTCTTATACTAAAGTGAAATTAATATCAACCAGCTTAGAGAAATCCTACGAAAGAAAATCTGCTTCTTTACAATAATCGAACTTGTCTTCGTTTTTTCCATCCAACCACTTTAAAGTTATGAGTTTCCGATCAATTAAGGTATGGGAAATCATTATAATAAAGCACCATTCAATTACCGATTTAAGTGATGCACCTCTCTCGGTGAAACCTTTTCAAGTTTATATTTATATATATATATATATATATATATATATATATATATATATATATATATATATATATATATATATATATATATATATATATATATATATATATATATATATATATATATATATATATATATATATATATATATATATATATATATATATATATATATATATATATATATATATATATATATATATATATATTATATATATATATATATATATATATATATATATATATATATATATATATATATATATATATATATATATATATATATATATATATATATATTATATATATATATATATATATATATATATATATATATATATATATATATATTATATATATATATATTATATAATTTATATATATATATCAAGTTTATATATATATATATATTCAAGTTTATATATATTATATATATATTATATATATATATATTATATATATATATATATTATTTATATATATATATATTCAAGTTTATATATATATATATATTCAAGTTTATATATATATATATATATATATATATATATATATATATATATATATCAAGTTTATATATATATATATATATATATATTATATATATATATATATATATATATATCAAGTTTATATATATATATTATATATATATATATTATATATATATATATATTCAAGTTTATATATATATATATATATATATTCAAGTTTATATATATATATATATATATATATCAAGTTTATATATATATATATATATATATATATATATTTATATATATATATATATATATATATATATATATTTTATATATATATATATATATATATATATATATATATATATATCAAGTTTATATATATATATATATATATATATATGGAACCTTGAATAAGTTTTCGCTGTTTTACAACAGATGCCGTTCCCAGAACTGCGTGCGTGTAGTTTCAGATGATAACACATCTATAAGGAAGTACTATTGAAGCTATAGGGAGATGCTTAATGTCTTATTAATTCGGCCTTGTGTCATACATAACTGAACTCCTTACAGCTTACAAGTTTGATGCAGAATTATTATCAGAATGTTTTCATCAGAAGGTTTTCAGTCGGTTGGAATGTGTGAATCAGTATGGAATAGTGTAAGAATACAATATACATTTTTCATGTTAAAATAGAAATTTATTAAAGGAAAGACTAAGATTTGGTAGAAAATAATGTTCATTGAGAAAGTTAAGGGAATGAAGAAATGTTCGTAGTAGTAATTTGTTGCATAGAGTTTATGTGTATGTACGTATTAGCGTTTGTTTGATAGGAATGTCTTTGAATGGAGAAGAAGTAAAATGAATCAGCACACGAGAAGGAAAGAGAAAGAGGACGAATGCCTGGGTCAGCTTGAAGCTTCGCCCGTTAGATTTTAGTTTGTCGTCTCTGCTGCTGCCATCCCTGACTGACTGGCAGACGCTAACCGAAGTATTTATAGCATGTAGACTTTTTCTCACTGGATCGCGAAGTCCCTATGGTCCCGCAACTCGCCACCATCGGTTAGAAAATCAATTTAACATCTACCTGCGAAATTTGGTTTCGACTTTTTCATGGTCAATCCTTTTTCTATTTGGGAAAAACCAGGATTTGACGCGCCATTGTGAATTTTTGTAAAAGTGAAGAAGAATGTTGATTTTAATTTTTAATTTCCTATCCCACACTGTAAGCAAGCTTGAAATTCAGTGTATGTCAGTTCGCCGAAGTGTAAACAACTTTGTTTTTATAGCGTGAAATATGTCTGATTTCGAGTCAAAGAAAGTGTATTTGTGGGATTTTTTACTGCACTACTTTATTCAAAAGAAATCTGCAGCTGAAGTACGCGGAATTCTTTTTTGGGATTTACGGCGACCATGCTCTGTCGAAAATAAGTTGCAAATATTGATTTCAGTCAGTAAAGTGCCATACGTGATACACGAAAATATATATATGACATACGAAAGAGACATGACTGACTGGGCAGAAGATTATCCCGCAGTAGGTTGTCATTGCTTTCTGCAGTAGACTGGTTGCCGACCAAGGCTATAGAACCCAATCTACCCTGCTATTTAACCCATAACTGGAAGGAAGAGACGGATTAACATCTTTCCCAAGGGTATTTGCGCGTAACTGAATACAATGGATTCAACTGGAATTCGAACTCGGCTCCCCGGTTTCTCGTTCCGAGCCGATATCCACTGTACCACAACGCACATCCTAGGATTTCTTGTTGAAAATTAAGAACGAAAAAGGTTTGAAGACGAAAAATTGGAGGCACTACTTCATGAAGACTCATGTTAGGCTCAAGCCGAATTTGAAAAATCATTACAAGTTCATCAGTTTCCAAACATTTGAAAGCATTAGGAATGATTCAAAAGCGATGACATTGGCGATTGTCACGTGCGAAAAGCTGCTTCACCATCAGAAAAGGAAAGAATTTTTTTTTTTTTTGCATCGTATCGTGACTGGCAATGAAAAGTAGAAACATACGAAAACCCTAAGCGTAGAAGATCGTGGGCTAAGCCTGGTCATGCATCAACGTCGGCGGCAAAGCTAAACATCCATGGTTCGAAGCTTCTGCTCTGCATTTGCTGCGATTCAACTGGGTATAGCTTATTATGAGCTGCTCATACCGACCAAAACCATCACAGGAGATTGCTATTGACTACAATTGATGCGTTTGAGATGAGCCCTGAAGAAAAACGGTTACTATACGACAAAGGGGTTTTGTAACATGACAACACTAGACCACATGTCGCAAAACTGGTGAAAATCTACTTGGAAACGATTAAATGGGATGTCCTACCCGACTCGCCGTATTCACCAGTCATTGCTCCGATCGACTTTTACTTGTTCCGATCGATGGCACATGACTTGGCTGAGCAGCACTTTCATTCTTATGAAGATGCCAAAAAATGGGTCTGCTCGTATTTAGCCTCAAAAGATAAGTCGTTTTTTTCCGACGTGGAATTCAAATTTTATTTTTTTAATCATCTCACCCCAAGCAAGGCATTCCTCTGCCACTATTGCGCATTGGGCTACATGGGGGAAGGTGAAGAGAAGGAGTGGTTAGACAAAGGGAATGTCAGTAGGAAGGTGACAGATGAGTAAGGATAGCGAGGATGAGGGTTGGGCAGATGGGAAGAGTGTTTGATAGAATGGGAGCAGGTTAGTGTGTTAGGAGGTGTCTATTGACCTTACATTTAAACTCCTGGAGATTGTAGCCGTCGGGGAAGCAATCGTATAGAAGAGAATTCCACAGTCGGGAAGTGCGAGGAAAGAAACTGTTGGAGTAAAAGTTACGGCTGCATTTTATCGGTTTCACTGTAAAAGGGTGGGATCTAGTTGCTAATCTAGTATCTCGTTCAAATTCGTATTTAGGGGGCACCAGTGATCTAAGTTCATCGGAGCAAAAGCCGTGAAAGTATTTATAGAAGAGACACAGGGAAGCCACGTCGCGCCGGTAGGAGAGAGACTGCAGGCGGTCTGCCAAGTCGGTATCTATCACATTACAGACCCTCCTCTGAACCTTATCGAGAAGCCCGAGGAGAACAGCAGGGGCACCCGACCAGATATGGCAGCAGTATTCAATGCACGGACGGATGGTAGATTTATCAATGTGCAGGATAGATTTAGACGGAAAATGCTGCCAGAAAGATGGCAGAATGTAGTGGCTTGCAATGGACAATACTTTCAATGATATGTTCTCAATAACTTTTGAAAATAAAACATTACTTTTTATGAAATATCAGCGAAAACTTATTCAAGGTCCTGAAATTTTTCGTGCAACAAAATGCCAATACATTCTTAAGAAGGAGGACCATGGTGAGAATTGTCAAATTATAAAAAACAAATAGGTTAATGATATCGCTTAAAAACACTAAAAAAAAGGATTTAAAAAAGATCAAAAGATCCACTCAAAAAAGGAGAAAAACCCGAGGCAAGCCTTTCGTTTAACAGAACTAGTCATAGGTAGATGTGAGAAGAAAATTTAAAATTCAGGCATGAAAAATAGGTAATGTTCAGAAAAAGTAGAAAAAGTCCCCCATTGTCATAAACCTTCACCAAGAGTGATATGTCCCAGAGAGGGATATATATATATATATATATATATATATATATATATATATATATATATATATATATTATTCGAGCTAGCTAAGTGGTTTAGGCAAATGTAACCGGGTACGACAATCTAGCACGTAGACATAATGGACGGTACTCGTTGTATGCGGTATCCTGAGACGTAAGCGTAGTCAATAGACGTAGACCAATAGTCGTAGACCTGTAGATCTCTAGTGGTAGACCAATGGACGTAGACCTGTATACGTCATCGCCCTCGTCTGTATTTATGACTGACACCAGCCAATCACATTACTGAGAGGGGAAACTAAGGTGTATGCATATTATTTAGATCAAAGAGACCCAAATAAATCCAAGATAGGAAGGACGTCCTTACAAAATGAAGGAAAAGCAGGTGATGTAACGAAACTTACACGTAGAGTTATATATATATATATATATATATATATATATATATATATATATATATATATATTCTTCATTTGTAAACAAGTTATTACACGACCTAGGTTTCTACCATGTGATGCTTCAGGTGATTTGCAATAACTGATTTTACCACTTACCATTTTTAGACAAGAAAGGTAGAAACCTAGGTCGCGTAATAACTCGTTTACAAATGAAGAATATTTAAAAGTTCTACAGCATAATTGTATTGAAAACTTTCTAATACGAATGTGCACTGGTCTAATTTTATTATGACCAAAAACTAAGTAATTAAACAATATATATATATATATATATATATATATATATATATATATATATATATATATATATGGTTATGTCAAATTGACATAACCATATAATTATATTATATTATATTAAGTTCTATAATACTCATTATATTGAGCACTGTTTATAATAAAATAAATGCCAGAGCACTCAAAATAAAAAAAAACCTTGAGTCCTCTTCCCTTGGAATTATATATATATATATATATATATATATATATATATATATATATATATAACTTGGCGAAAAGGAATACTACTGAGGAAAAAAAAGAGGTCAAGTGAATTACGATAAAATAAAACCGAGTGTTAATTCTGTTAAATAGATAGTTGATATTCAAAGCGCCGCTTAAATCTGTCACAAAGGCCGTAAGCATGGGGCGCCTAGGGAGGATCGAACTCACTACTCAGTTGTAATGATTCTAGCGAGAAAAGCCTGCTAACCATTACACCACGCCGAGTTGCGCATGCTCATGAATAGATAAGAAATGTGTTTTTTAAATCTAATGTTTGGTTATTTGGTCAAACTTTAGAAAGTGGGTCAGGACGAGAACCTCTCAACACATGGATAATATTATGATTACATATCTCAGCATGTTTCCTTTCCTTCCTACGTTATCTTTATGTTTTATTAATTCCCACCTGTCTCAGCCTCCCACCTGCAATAAATCTCAGAATTCATTTCTCTTTCATTTCATTTCTATATTCGCCCAACCACTTTTCTGCTTTACCATTTTCTCTACTTGACTGTTCTCTTACTTGGAAATCACTATTGACTACACAAACATCGAGCAGCATGAACTTAACAAGGATGGTTAGCTATTGAAGGTTACAACTGTAAACAGCAGTAAATAAAAGCGATACAGTGGTCCAATCAACACAGTACAGCACCAACACCAAGCTCAAGCTGTACCAGAGCTGTGTTGTATCTACTCCCCTCTACGGATCTGAGTGCTGGAGAATGACTAAGGTGGTTCTCGCCAAACTTCGATCCTTTCACACCATATGCCACCGACGAATACTGAGAATATTTTGGCCAGAGAAAATCTCCAATGAAGACCTGTTGAAGAGATGCAAGCAAGAGAACATGGACACCATCATTACAAGAAGGCGGTGGAGATGGATTGTGCTCCGGAAAGATCCACAGTCAATCACAAGAACAGCACTGCACTGGACTCCAGATGGCAAAAGAAAGAGGGGAAGACCAAGAACGACATGGGGAAGTACGGTGAAGAATGAGATGAAAGCTATGCAGTACTCTTGGGTTCATTAACTAATCTGGCCCAAGATAGGAAAAGGTGGAGAAGCTTTGTTGCTGCCCTACACACCATTGGGTGTAACGGATGATGATGATGAGTTGAACAAAACAAAGATGACAGTGTTTTACTGATCATAGCCACAAAAAAGTTTTATTTATTTACAAAGTAACTTCAAGGTTTATGGATTAAACTCATCTGAATAGCGTTTTTACTATGGTGTCGTGATAAAGTTATATAACATCAGAAACTAATTTTATAGTAATTTCATTATATCAATGGTGTCTATCCGTAAAATAAAGATAAAATATCCACTTAGAGCAGGCTTGAACACTAAACGTGACTGGAGAATTTTCTTTCTTTGACCGGCATATCAGGAGTGTTCCAGGCTGATGCAAGATGTATTTTTATCGAGTCACCATCTCTAAAAAGATTGCCAAACAAAGAGATTTTTATCGAATCTTTTGCACACTAGACTAATTGCCAAGCAGGTCTAGAGAGATGAGTCTATCCTGATATTTAATCCATAGTTGGGGCAAGAGAAGATGAATTTATACTTTCCCGACTGTATTTAAGTAAAAGTAAAGGTAAGGAATTCGGTTGGAATTCATACTCTATTTTCCAATTCCTCTTTCCGAATTGTTAACTGTTACACTTCACTTACATATTTTTTTATTAAGTAACTAGCAGTATAGCCCGGCGTTGCTCGGGTGTAATGAAAGCTTTAAAACTAATCCATGGTCCTGAAGCTTTGGACATTGGCACGAAAGACTAAAAAGCAATATTTGTTTCCAGTTAAAACGAAACCGTAGACTGAAAGAAAAATGAATGGATGTAAGTCAAATTTTGATTTCCTGGTATCGATATCAAATAAGTTTTTTTCGTCGTAAACTGAATTTTGAAGGCTAAATAAGTCATCTGAGTAAATGATATCATGGCTGAGACTAAGAACTACAATTATACCTACTTAGAGCCAAACCCGAAGCAAAAACTAAAATGAAAAATGTAAGTCAAATTTTGATTTCCTGATATCGATATCATATTTTCTGCACTATTGTAAGAACTGCAACCTTGAAACTTCTGAATGTCTTTTCTTATGTCTTTGTCTAAGAGTGTATCAAATTTGATTAAAATCGGACCACTCTTTCTATAAACCATTTTTTTTCGATTATCGATTTTCGATATTTATCGGGGGTATCACGACACAAAACCTAGCTAAGAACACTCGCAGAGGCTTAGAGTACAACTGTGTAAATTTTAAAGAAAATCGGTTCAGCCGTTTCGGAGTCTATAGATAACGGACACACACACACACACACACACACACACATAGACACAAACACACAGACAAAGTTCCATTTAGAAATAAGTTTAGATAGTTTATTGTTTATAAAGTCCTACGAGCGTATAAAGTAGAAGTGACGAAATGTTGCAACATCATCTCTCTATTGAAGCTATAATTTTTTCATGTGTTTCTGTTTGTAGGAAGTTAGGAAATTTGATGACATTCATAAAGGACGTATCTACAAGTGTAATTGTCTGTCACAGATAAGATGATGCAATGGAGATGACAGAATGCAAGCAATTCTGAAAACGTTACATCAATATCTTATAACTTACGGAAGAAAAGAAACTGACGTCCACAGGCCAAGTTTTATGAGATGAACAGAAGACTTGGTTTCAGCCCACTTTTCCGGTAGGCCGCATGAGATTTAAATACATTAACTCTTCTTTATTAGACTGACACTTTAGTCACTGCTTCAGAAACAAAATACCCCCTTCATTCAGTTGTCTATCTGAAACATTTGAAGGTCAATAATGGAAATATTTAGCAATCAAATATTAGTCAATACCAAAATGTCCAAACGTGTATGTACCTATACGTGTGCTATATACTTGGGCATGAGTGCATGATTGTTTTTCCTGATAGATAGATAGATAGATAGATAGATAGATAGATAGATAGATAGATAACCTAAAGGGCCAACAAACCTACCTAGGTTTCACCTAAACGGATCTTCAGAGAAGAGCCAGCCTTCCCTGAGACCCGGTTAGGTGAAACCTAATTAGGTTTGTTGGCTCTTTAGCTTATCTATTTTGTCTGCTCTGCTTATGTATTGAGCGCTTTATTGTTATAGATTACTCGTCTCTGTTTTTTTTTTTTTCCTTTGGGATACGTACTTTGACTGATGTTCACGTGCTTAGCTCTTTCTTTTTTTACATTCTTTTTCTCCTTCCGCGTATATACTCGGAGGATTTTTCGAAACGAGAATAGTGATGAGTTTACATTTATATATATATATATATATATATATATATATATATATATATATATATATATATATATATATATAAACACATCACTCAATAAGTATCCGGCCTGTCATATAGATAGCGGCACTAATAGAAAATCCATAACTTTCAAATGGCACGTGACAAAAGTTGGGCCCAATCGGATTATTAGTTTACAAATTGGTTATTTAAGTGAAGCTTCTGTTGCAAATTCTCAAAACAATAACAAAAATCTGAATTTCGTGTACTGATAAAGCATTGATTTCTGATGAGAAAAATACCGTTCAAGCAAAGCAATAGCTAGATAAGTGTTATTCGGATACTTCTCCGTCGGAAACAACGGTTAAGAGGTGGTATGTTGACTTTAAAAGCGATTGTAGACACAAACGATGATGAAGGCTTAGGTCAGGCAAAATCGGCAGTTGTCCGGAAACACACCAAAGATTCCCAAAACTCTTTTTGACCAATGATAAACTGAAGCTGCCTAAGATATCAGAGGAGTTGAACATATCAGAAAACAGTGTATTCACCATTTTGCATGAATATTTGTCAATGAGAAAACTGTGTTCAAAGTGGCTGCCGCGTTTGCTCACAGAAGATCAAAAACAATAACGCGTCGATGATTCGGAGCATTGTTTTTAACTGTTTTAACGCAACAAATAATAGTTTTTGTGTACATGTGTGACAATGGATGAAACATGAGTTCACCACTTCACTCCGGAATCAAATCGGCAGTCAACTTAGTAGTCAGCAGCAGGTGAAGCCATCCAAAGCGACCAAAGACGCAAACATCAGCAGGCAAGGTTTTGGCCTCCGTATTCTGAGATGCACACTGTAATTTCTTAATCAATTAGCTTGAGAAAAGAAGAACCATCAATAGCGAATATTATATAGCATTACCGGTGTATTTGAAGGAAGAAATCACCAAAAAATGTCCAGAAATGAAGAAGAAAAAAGATGATCTTTCACCACGACAACGCACCGTGTCACAGGTCGATTTCAACGAAGGCAAAACTACATGAATTTCCCTTCGAATTGCTTCCGCATCCACCCTATTATCCAAACCTGGCCCCCAGCGACTACTCGCTATTTGCAGACCTCGGAAGAATGCTCAAGGAAAGAGATTAGGCTCTAGTAAAGAAATGATATTGGAAACTGAGGCGTATTTTGAGGCCAAAGACAAATTGTTCTACAGAAAAGGCATCGAATTGTTAGAGAAGCGTTGAAATCAGTGTATCACCCAAGAAGAAGACTATGTTGATGAATAAGGTCGAATTTTGCACAAAAGTTGTTGGTT
>JBBBDQ010000436.1:8752500-8755000 GCA_037127315.1 Ascarosepion bandense | reverse complement strand
GATAATGAACCGTTACTTTATAGACGTACATAGATAGATAGATAATGAACCGTTAATTTATAGAGATAGATAGATAGATAGATAGATAGATAGATAGATAGATACATACATACATACATACATACATACATACATAACTAAATAAACCGTTAATTTATAGAGATAGATAGATAGATAGATAGATAGATAGATAGATAGATAGATAGATAGATACATAATGAACCGTTAATTTATAGAGATAGATAGATAGATAGATAGATAGATAGATAGATAGATAGATAGATAGATAATGAACCGTTAATTTATAGAGATGGATAGATAGATAGATACATAATGAACCGTTAATTTATGGAGATAGATAGATAGATAGATAGATAGATAGATAGATAGATAGATAGACAGATAGATAGATAGATACATACATAATGAACCGTTAATTTATAGAGATAGATAGATAATGAACCGTTAATTTATAGAGATAGATAGATAGATAGATAGATAGATAGATAGATAGATAATGAACCGTTAATTTATAGAGATAGATAGATAGATAGATAGATAGATAGATAGATAGATAATGAACCGTTAATTTATAGAGATAGATAGATAGATAGATAATGAACCGTTAATTTATAGAGATAGATAGATAGATAGATAATGAACCGTTAATTTATAGAGATAGATAGATAGATAGATAGATAGATAGATAGATAGATAGATAATGAACCGTTAATTTATAGAGATAGATAGATAGATAGATAGATAGATAGATAGATAGATAGATATGATAATGAACCGTTAATTTATATAGATAGATAGATAGATAGATAATGAACCGTTAATTTATAGAGATGAGATAGATAGATAGATAGATAGATAGATAGATAGATAGATAGATAGATAGATAATGAACCGTTAATTTCTATATATAGATAGATAGATAGATAGATAAATAGATAGATAATGAACCGTTAATTTATAGAGATAGATAGATAGATAGATAGATAGATAGATAGATAGATAGATAGA
Organism: Ascarosepion bandense; assembly: GCA_037127315.1. Taxonomy (NCBI): domain Eukaryota; kingdom Metazoa; phylum Mollusca; class Cephalopoda; order Sepiida; family Sepiidae; genus Ascarosepion; species Ascarosepion bandense. Next base: position 8,753,971 of record JBBBDQ010000436.1, on the reverse strand, counting down.
TAATGAACCGTTAATTTATAGAGATAGATAGATAGATAGATAGATAGATAGATAGATACATAATGAACCGTTAATTTATAGAGAGAGATAGATAGATAGATACATAATGAACCGTTACTTTATAGAGATAGATAGATAGATAGATAGATAGATAGATAGATAGATAGATAGATACATAATGAACCGTTAATTTATAGAGATAGATAGATACATAGATAGATAGATAGATAGATAGATAGATAGATAGATAATGAACCGTTAATTTAGATAGATAGATAGATAGATAGATAGATAGATAGATAGATAGATAGATAGATAATGAAACGTTAATTTATGGAGATAGATAGATAGATGGATAGATAGATAATGAACCGTTAATTTATATAGATAGATAGATAGATAGATAGATAGATAGATAGATAGATAGATAATGAACCGTTAATTTATTTATATAGATAGATAGATAGATAGATAGATAGATAGATAGATAGATAGATAGATAATGAACCGTTAATTTATATAGATAGATAGATAGATAGATAAATAGATAGATAATGAACCGTTAATTTATATAGATAAATAGATAGATAAATAGATAGATAATGAACCGTTAATTTATAGAGATAGATAGATAGATAGATAGATAGATAGATAGATAGATAGATAGATAGATAATGAACCGTTAATTTATAGAGATAGATAGATAGATAGATAGATAGATAGATAATGAACCGTTAATTTATAGAGATACATAGATAGATAGATAGATAGATAGATAGATAGATAAATAGATAGATAATGAACCGTTAATTTATATAGATAGATAGATAGATAGATAGATAGATAGATAGATAGATAGATAGATAGATAGATAGATAAGAACCGTTAATTTATAGAGATAGATAGATAGATAGATAGATAGATAGATAGATAGATAGATAGATAGATAGATAGATAGATAGTAATGAACCGTTAATTTATAGAGATAGATAGATAGATAGATAGATAGATAGATAGATAGATAATGAATGAACCGTTAATTTATAGAGATAGATAGATAGATAGATAGATAGATAGATAGATAATGAACCGTTAATTTATAGAGATAGATAGATAGTTAGATAGATAATGAACCGTTAATTTATAGAGATAGATAGATAGATAGATAGATAGATAGATAGATAGATAGATAGATAGATAATGAACCGTTAATTTATAGAGATAGATAGATAGATAGATAGATAGATAGATAGATAGATAGATAGATAGATAATGAACCGTTAATTTATAGAGATAGATAGATAGATAGATAGATAGATAAGAATAATGAACCGTTAATTTATAGAGATAGATAGATAGTTAGATAGATAATGAACCGTTAATTTATAGAGATAGATAGATAGTTAGATAGATAATGAACCGTTAATTTATAGAGATAGATAGATAGATAGATAGATAGATAGATAGATAA
>JBBBDQ010000436.1:8730000-8732500 GCA_037127315.1 Ascarosepion bandense | reverse complement strand
ATAGATAGATAGATAGATAGATAGATAGATAGATAGATAGATAGATAGATAGAGAATGAACCGTTAATTTATATAGATAGATAGATAGATAGATAGATAGATAGATAGATAGATGATGAACCGTTAATTTATAGAAAAAGATAGATAGATAGATAGATGATGAACCGTTAATTTATAGAGATAGATAGATAGATAGATAGATAGATAGATAATGAACCGTTAATTTATAGAGATAGATAGATAGATAGATAGATAGATAGATAATGAACCGTTAATTTATAGACATAGATAGATAGATAGATAGATAGATAGATAGATAGATGAAGAACCCTTAATTTATAGACGTAGATCGATAGATAGACAACAAACCGCTAACTGATAGACATAGATAGATAGATAGATAGATAGATAGATAGATAGATAGATAGATAATGAACCGTTAATTTATAGAGATAGATAGATAGATAGATAGATAGATAGATAGATAGATAATTAACCGTTAATTTATAGAGATAGATAGATAGATAGATAGATAGATAGATAATGAACCGTTAATTTATAGAGATAGATAGATATATAGATAGATAGATAGATAGATAGATAATGAACCGTTAATTTATAGAGATAGATAGATAGATAGATAGATAGATAGATAGATAGATAGATAGATAATGAACCGTTAATTTATAGAGATAGATAGATAGATATATAGATAATGAACCGTTAATTTATAGAGATAGATATATAGATAGATAGATAGATAGATAATGAACCGTTAATTTATAGAGATAGATAGATAGATAGATAGATATATAGATAATGAACCGTTAATTTATAGAGATAGATAGATAGATAGATAGATAGATAGATAGATAGATACATAGATAGATAGATAGATAGATAGATAGATAGATAGATATATAGATAATGAACCGTTAATTTATAGAGATAGATAGATAGATAGATAGATAGATAGATAGATAGATAGATAGATAGATAATGAACCGTTAATTTATAGAGATAGATAGATAGATAGATAGATAGATAGATAGATAGATAGATGATGAACCGTTAATTTATAGAGATAGATAGATAGATAGATAGATAGATAGATAGATAGATAGATAATGAACCGTTAATTTATAGAGATAGATAGATAGATATATAGATAGATAGATAGATAGATAGATAGATAGATAATGAACCGTTAATTTATAGACATAGATAGATAGATAGATAATGAACCGTTAATTTATAGACATAGATAGATAGATAGATATATGAAGAACCATTAATTTATAGACGTAGATCGATAGATAGACAACAAACCGCTAACTGATAGACATAGATAGATAGATAGATAGATAGATAGATAGATAGATAGATAGATAGATAGATAGATAGATAGATAATGAACCGTTAATTTATAGAGATATATAGATAGATAGATAGATAGATAGATAGATAGATAGATAGATAGATAGATAGATAGATAGATAATGAACCGGTAATTTATATAGATAGATAGATAGATAGATAGATAGATAGATAGATAGATAGATAGATAGATAATGAACCGTTAATTTATAGAGATAGATAGATAGATAGATAGATAGATAGATAGATAGATAGATAGATAATGAACCGTTAATTTATAGACATAGATAGATAGATACATAATGAACCGTTAATTTGTAGACATAGAGAAATAGATAGATAGATAGATAGATAGATAGATAGATAGATAGATGAAGAACCATTAATTTATAGACGTAGATCGATAGATAGACAATGAACCGCTAACTGACAGACATAGATAGATAGATAGATAGATAGATAGATAGATAGATAGATGAAGAACCGTTAATTTATAGACGTTGATAGATTGTTAGTTAGATAGATAGATAGATAATGAAATGCTAAATTATAGACAAACACAGATCATGAAACGGTAATTCGTAAACATAGATAGATAATGAACTGTTAGTTTATAGATAGATAGATAGATAGATAGATAGATAGATAGATAGATAGATAGATAGATAGATAGATAGATAGGGAGAGAGCGAGAGAGGGAGAGAGCGATAATTAGCTACTAGCTAGATAGATATATAGAAAAAGAACCGTTCATAAATATAGATAGATAGATAGATAGATAGATAGATAGATAGATAGATAGATGAAGAACCGTTAATTTATAGACGTAGATAGATAGATAGACAACGAACCGCTAATTGATAGACATAGATAGATAGATAGATAGATAGATAGATAGATAGATAGATAGATAGATAGATAGATAGATAGATAGATAGATAAAGAACCGTTAATTTATAGAGGTAGATAGATAGATAGACAACGAACCGCTAATTGATAGACATAGATAGATAGATAGATAGATAGATAGATAGATAGATAGATAGATAGATAGATAATGAACCGTTAATTTAATGTTAATTTATAGATAGATAGATAGATAGATAGATAGATAGATAGATAG
>JBBBDQ010000436.1:8615000-8692500 GCA_037127315.1 Ascarosepion bandense | reverse complement strand
TTCGTTAATTTAGGTAGATAGATAGATAGATAGATAGATAGATAGATAGATAGATAGATAGATAGATAGATAGATAGAAATAGAAACATTAATTTACTTAAATGGATACATAGATAATGAACAATAAATTCATAGTGATTTATAGATAGATAGATAGATAGATAGATAGATAGATAGATAGAAATAGAAACATTAATTTACTTAAATGGATACATACATAATGAACAATAAATTCATAGTGATTTATAGATAGATAGATAGATAGATAGATACGTACGTACATACATACATACATACATACATACATACATACATACATACATACATGCAAAGATACATACGTAGAGAGATAATTAGCCGTTGATCTAGATAGATAGATAGATAGATAGATAGATAGATAGATAGATAGATAGATAGATAGATAGATAGATAGATAGATTACTGTTAATTTATATCTATATATCGAGAGATAGACACAAATAAATTAAATGATCTGTTCATGTATCTTGATAGTTACATAGGCAGTCAGATAAATAATGAGCCCTTTATATATAATTGATAGATAGATAGATAGATAGATAGATAGATAGATAGATAGATAGATAGATACTGAACCGTTAATTTTCCGAATTACATACGATAGATATAAAATAATTTGTTAATTTAGATAGATAGATAGATACATACATACATACATACATACATACATACATACATACATACATACATAACCATTAATTTATAGACATGCATAGATAGATAGTGATACATAGGTAGACTGATATGATCATCGTTGATTTATAGTGATAGATTGATAGATAGATAATGAACCTTTCATTTTTAGAGATAGATACATACAAGCACACACAGATCATGAACAATTCATTTGTATATGAAAAGAGAGAGTTAGAGATATATACGTAGATTGATAGATAATTAATCATTGATTTATATAAATATAAATATGTAAAGATAGATAGATAGATAGATAGATAGATAGATAGATAGATAGATAGATAGATAGATAGATAGATAACCATTAATTTATAGACATGCATAGATATATAGTGATACATAGGTAGACTGATATATGATCATCGTTGATTTAGATAGATAGATAGATAGATAGATAGATAGATAGATAGATAGATAGATAGATAGAGGGAGAGAGCGATAATTAGCTACTAGCTAGATTGATATATAGAAAATGAACCGTTCATATAGATAGATAGATAGATAGATAGATAGATAGATAGATAGATAACCATTAATTTAATTATATACATAGATAATGAACAATAAATTTATAGTGATAGATCGATAGATAGATAGATAGATAGATAGATAGATAGATAGATAGATAGATAGATAGATAGATAGATAGATAAACCGTTAATTTTTAGAAATATATAGTTACATATATTGATTGTGAGATAGATTGTTATATTCCTTCTGTGTGCATAAATTTTAAACTTATACTTGGTTGCTGAATTTATAAAAATCACGGCAAAATATCTTTTGAAAATTATTAACTTTCAAAGAAACTTTCTAGTTTTTCTTTTGTCTGCAGGTAACGAAATGCTTTTTTTTTTTTGCGGTTGTTCTTTTCTTTTTCTTATTTAAATTTCGTTAAAAAAAAAAAAGAATATTTTCGTTTCACCCCTGTTTAATCTTTTATTGTAATTTTTCTTTTTTTAATATTTTTTTCAAACAGTTTCTAAAAGAAATATATTAATGTTTAATTTAAATTGTAATATTGTGTTTTTAATGTAAACTATTGCATGACGTTTTATTTCCTCCCTCCCACTGTTTTTTCTTTTTCCTCTCTTTCTTTGAATCTCTAAATTTTTAGAAAAATTACGAAAATTCTTTAAAAATTTCAAGCTTTTTCTCTCTTCTGGTAACGAAATTCTATCTGGGGTATCGGTGTTATCTTACTCTTCATGTCTACTCATTTGTACTTATACTAAGTAGGTAATTAATATTTATATTCTGCAACCCCTACACCCCGTTCTTATTCGTTATTTTTTTTTTTTTTTTTTTGAACGGGGTGTTATCAATTCGGTAGGACAAATATTAAGCCTACAAAGGGCTGAGAAACTCTTGAGGTGTCAACAACCAACTAACTACAGGTGGTGTCTCAATAAATCCCTGTGAATAAGGCAACGGGATACCTCTCCACTATCTTTCCCGCGTACAATCTTGGCTTTTCAAAATACATATATGAAACCCAACAGCCTGAAGGGATTTCATTCCAAAGGAAGTAACACTTCGTCCGATAAGGATTGACATAGTCAACAGTTGTCATCTGACCGTCATCCAGCGACTGTTAACACCAACGGCGTAAAGGGGACACCTTTTTGTAAAATTTGTCCCTCGTCCGGTAAGGAACGACATCAGCAATAAGTGTCTCTGGACCGTTACCCTGCGACTGTGCGCAACAAAGAAAGAATTATCATGGGGACATGGAACGTCAGGACGCTCAACAACTGTGGTCAACTCAAGAATGCCAAGCAGGAGATGAACAGACAACATATTCTGGGAATATACGAATCTAGATGGCCTAACAATGAAGATTTCAGCAGCGACAACATACGCAGGTGGTAAAAATAACGAAAAAGGAGTCGGCTTAATACTGGACAAAGAAATGCAGAAATGTGTTCTGGGATACTTCCAGCTTACCGAGAGAGTCCTCTTGGTCAAACTGAGAGAAAGACCCTTCAATATATCTATTAAAGTAGTTTATGGACCAACAACGCAAAGCACTTAGGAAGAAATAGAATCCTTCTACTCCATATTGAACAACGGCTCAGAGCAAAAGTCAAAAAATTAGAATCATAATGGGAGACTTGAATGCCAAAGTAGGTAAAAGAGAATCGGAGACGACCAGGCAAATTTAGATTATGAATCCGCAACGAACGAGGATGCAAATGTGTCTAATGCAAATGACCAGGTAATAACTAACACCTGGTTTCAAGAACACCCACGACGCCTATGGACATGGAGAAGCCCAGGAGGCGACACGGCAAACCAAATATACATAATCATAAACAGGAGATTCAGAAATGCAGTAGTTCAATGTAAAACTTATCCAAGTGCCGATTGTGGAAGCGATCACCTCCCAGTCATCAGTAAACTAAGGGTGAAACTCCGGAGAGTGAAGAAGCCTAGTGCAGCACCAAGACTGCAATACAGCACGCTCGTGAATGACTTAAACCTGCAAAAAGAATGCACTAACAGCGTGAAAAACAAATACGAAGAACAAATTGGAAAAGAAAACTCGAAATGGGACTCACTAATGGAAGAACTAGTGACATCCGCAAACACCAGTGCCCCAAAGGAAATCAGACGCAGAAGAAAAAATCGAGTGGATGACTAAAGAGATTCTCAACATGATGCAAAGGGACAGAAAATGATGCCAAGAAATGGAATGGAATACAAGAAACTACACAAGAGAATAAAGAGCAAATGCAGACAGGCCAAAGAGGAATGGCTCAACAACAAATGTGCTGAAGTAGAGAGATTGGGTAGGACTAATAAAGCAGACATGCATAAAGAAATAAGAGAACTGACAGGACAGAAAACCTGCTCTTCAACAGAATGTATAAAATTCAGAGATGGAACGATCATATTGGCGAAAGAGGAAACACTCCGGAAATGGGAAGAATATATAAAAGATCTTTTCCACAAGAGAGAGCAACCGATAATACACAAAGATGAGGACGGACCGGAAATATTCAAGTCCGAAGTGGAAGCTGCAATGGCCAAACTGAATAGAAACAAAGCAGCTGGACCAGGGCATTGTAATAGAGCTGCTGATAGACCTGGAAGAATTCGGTGTAGAGAAAATTACAGAAATAATAAATGAAATTTATAATAGTGGTGTAATACCACACGACCTAAGCAAGTCGATTTTCATAGCACTGCCTATAAAGCCAGGTGCAAACCAGTACGAACTTCACCGAACAATCAGTTTAGTAAGTCACATGACAAAACTGATCGTTTGAATCCTGATTAATAGAGGGAAAAGCAGAATCAGGCCAGAAATAGAACAAGAACTTTGTGGGTTTGTCAAAGACACTGGAACAAGGAATGCCATATTTATGATTAGGATGCTCTCCGAAAGGACAATACAAGTGAAGAAGGGCGTGTACCTATGTTTTATCGACAAAATACGCCACAAAGAATTGATGGAGATGCTCAGAAACCTCCAGTAATCAAGAATCTCTACTGGCAGCAAACCGCCTGCATACGGACAGGCAACGAATTCAGCAGAATTTCAAAGAAAGCAAGAGGCATAAGACGAGGATACATTTTTTTCAACGGATCTGTTCAACTTGTACAGCGAGACTATTCTGAGGACCATAGATGATATGCCAGGATTTGTTATCGGAGGCCACAATTTGAACAACATTAGTTAAGCAATACTGATAGCTGACACGGAAAGGAAACTATAAGACCTACAGAAGGTAGCTGAAGAGAGTGACAAGAAAGGACTACAAATAAGTTGCGAGAAAACCAAATGCTTGGTCATCAGAAAAAGGAACAGCCCCAAATGCTAAATACATGTGAGGGATACTAAAATGAAGCAGGTACAAAAATGTAAATACCTGGGAAGTGTTCTAACAGAAGACGGAAAGTGCGACAGAGGGATCCGAAAGCGAATTCACATCGTGAAGGACGCATTTTAAAAGCTGAGTAAAGTATTAAGAGACAGGAAAAGCTCGCTAGAAACAAAGCAAGTACTGAATTGCTATAGTGTCATTTCTTCAATATGGCAGTGGATGCTGGTCAATATCATCGAAGATGAAGGAAAAACTTGAAGTAACTGAAATGTGGTTCTACAGAAGGATGCTGCGGATATCATGGATCGAGCATGTGATCAATGATGAGGTTTTGAAAAGGATGGAAACGAAAAGGAAATTAATACTGAGCATCAGGAAGAGACAGCTAAAGTTCCTGGGACATGCAATGAGGAAGGAGGGCTTGGAGAACCTGATACTAACAGACCAGATAGAAGGACAAAGAGACGGAAAGCAGCGGATAACATATTTGAAGGGCCTGAGCAGGTGGATGACAAAACGAGGGTTGTGTGGTGTAGCAGGAGAAAACGTGCTAAGAGCCACCAGGGATAGGGAGGCGTGGAAGACCCATGATCGCCTACGTCCTGAAAGGACAAGGCACATAGAAGAAAAAGAAGAAAGAATGTTTCTTTTACAATCTAATTCAACAGCGACTCCTTTCATAATTTTTTATAGTCTATTACCTGTTTACGTTACTAGGGGAATTATGCTATCTACTCTGCGAGTTAATTTTACAGTTCATCTATTTATTTTAATATATGTGTAAGAAGGAACTAGTTTTATGAATGGAAATCCAACGCATTATCCGTTTGATTATTTATCTGTATGTCTTTAAAATATTTTTCCTGTATATCTTTCGGTATTAAATAGCTAGCCAAACTCGCTTGACCAGCTTTGTTTGATTATCGATTATGCTATATTCCTTCTTTATTTTATCTCTGAAATGGATTAAAGATAGAACTTTTTTCATATAAAGAATAAGACTTGCTCAAGATATTAAGTCCCTTTCTTATTTTAGTAATGTTATGGGATCTACCTTTTTTAGTCTATAATGAACTCTTTCTGTTATTATGAATGCAGGGAGAATATTCCTCTCGGGGGGTGGAGTTGAGTTGGGTTGAGTCAGCCCGGTCTAATAGTTGGCAGATAGACTGACGTGTAACACTCTTGTATTTGTTTTCTGTTTAATATATGTTTCACTAATTCCCGAGTTCAAGTTTTCTTTCGGGTCTGTTCTGGGTCCACAACAAGTAATTAAATAAAGAACGAACTTTCAATTTGTGAATGAGCAACGTTGTGATAGAGTGTTTGAAAAACATTGGCGGTTTTTCACGTATTTACTGTTAGAATTTCGTAGAGGAAATCGTCAAAATATAAGCTAAGTTTGTTAAATTTGATTGGGTTTTACATTATACAAATGTCTATTAACGTTTACTCTTAAAACCCTAAAATATATATTTCAGAAGTAATAAGAATATGTGTAGTTATTTTTCTGTGTTTAGGTTATTACAAAAAATCTTTCGAACAGCTTTAATTATACACTTTCAATAAATTCTTTGTTTGTTGCAAACAGTTTTCTTATTCTTATTTCATAAATCTATTTGAACCAGTTTGCAATTGTTTTGAAATTTTGTCTGAGACGAGCATCGGCATTTCATCTTAACTAAATACATAGAATGAATAAAAATACATTGTTTAATAAAACAAGAATCCTGTGGAAAGAAGTGGAATTGTGAAAATCTAAATTTTTAAAACTCATTAAAATAACTGACATTTTGTATAAAGCCTTAGTTGGCTATTTACTTCGATACTCCTTAATATATATGTATTTTTTATGCCCCTAATAGAAATTAACAAATTAATGTTAGAACAATGAAACAGTTCGGTTATCAGATGTTTTATTTTGAAAGAAAAGAAATTCCTACTTTTTCCAATCCTTTATACAGGAACGTTTAGTAATTTGCTTGAAGCATTGCGCATATTAGGTGTATGGTTAGGTTTAAAGTCTGTCACTATCCGTTTAGTAAAATAAAGGAAGGTAAAGAAGTATTTAAGTATTACCTATTTATTATACATTAATATTTCGAGATCAAAATCTCATCTTCAGAATGGTAGGAGAGCTTGTGTGAGAGTGAGTTGTGCCTTTCAACGAATGGCCATTCCTGGCTGCTGCTGCTCCCAACTATCAATCACATATATATATACCATAAACACACACACATACATGCTCTAACATACTCTCACACACACACACACACACACACACACATACAAGCATTCACTACAATCAATGACAGCAGCAGCAGCCACAAATGACCATTCGTTGAATGGCACAACTCACTCTCACACAAGCTCTCCAATATATATATATATATCAGCATGCAGTGTAGATGTAGAAGAATCCATAGGAGTATTCTGTACATAAAGTGGGAGGATAACTCTCTAAGAGAGCTCTAAATATATATGTATATGTAGATACATATAGAGCAATATAAGAACTTCTACGAGAGTCATGCTACGAGAAGTCCTTATACCGAAAAATTCACCTTATTTATTGAATGTCCCTCGTAGAAGTCCTGATACCGAAAAAGTCACCTTATTTATTGAATGACCCTCGTAGAAGTTCGTATACCGAAAAAGTCACCTTATTTATTGAATGACCCTCGTAGAAGTCCTTATACCGAAAAATTCACCTTATTTATTGAATGACCCTCGTAGAAGTTCTTATACCGAAAAATTCACCTTATTTATTGAATGACCTTCGTAGAAGTCCTTATACCGAAAAATTCACCTTATTTATTGAATGACCCTCGTAGAAGTCCTTATACCGAAAAATTCACCTTATTTATTGAATGTCCCTCGTAGAAGTCCTTATACCGAAAAATTCACCTTATTTATTGAATGACACTCGTAGAAGTCCTTATACCGAAAAATTCACCTTATTTATTGAATGACCCTCGTAGAAGTCCTTATACCGAAAAAGTCACCTTATTTATTGAATGACCCTCGAAGAAGTCCTTATACCGAAAAATTCACCTTATTTATTGAATGACCCTCGTAGAAGTCCTTATACCGAAAAATTCACCTTATTTATTGAATGACCCTCGTAGAAGTCCTTATACCGAAAAATTCACCTTATTTATTGAATGTCCCTCGTAGAAGTCCTTATACCGAAAAATTCACCTTATTTATTGAATGACCCTCGTAGAAGTCCTTATACCGAAAAATTCACCTTATTTATTGAATGTCCCTCGTAGAAGTCCTTATACCGAAAAATTCACCTTATTTATTGAATGTCCCTCGTAGAAGTCCTTATACCGAAAAAGTCACCTTATTTATTGAATGTCCCTCGTAGAAGTCCTTATACCGAAAAATTCACCTTATTTATTGAATGACCCTCGTAGAAGTCCTTATACCGAAAAATTCACCTTATTTATTGAATGACCCTCGTAGAAGTCCTTATACCGAAAAAGTCACCTTATTTATTGAATGTCCCTCGTAGAAGTCCTTATACCGAAAAATTCACCTTATTTATTGAATGACCCTCGTAGAAGTCCTTATACCGAAAAAGTCACCTTATTTATTGAATGACCCTCGTAGAAGTCCTTATACCGAAAAAGTCACCTTATTTATTGAATGTCCCTCGTAGAAGTCCTTATACCGAAAAAGTCACCTTATTTATTGAATGTCCCTCGTAGAAGTCCTTATACCGAAAAATTCACCTTATTTATTGAATGTCCCTCGTAGAAGTCTTTATACCGAAAAATTCACCTTATTTATTGAATGTCCCTCGTAGAAGTCCTTATACCGAAAAATTCACCTTATTTATTGAATGACCCTCGTAGAAGTCCTTATACCGAAAAATTCACCTTATTTATTGAATGACCCTCGTAGAAGTCCTTATACAGAAAAATTCACCTTATTTATTGAATGTCCCTCGTAGAAGTCCTTATACCGAAAAATTCACCTTATTTATTGAATGACCCTCGTAGAAGTCCATATACCGAAAAAGTCACCTTATTTATTGAATGACCCTCGTAGAAGTCCTTATACCGAAAAAGTCACCTTATTTATTGAATGTCCCTCGTAGAAGTCCTTATACCGAAAAATTCACCTTATTTATTGAATGACCCTCGTAGAAGTTCTTATACCGAAAAATTCACCTTATTTATTGAATGACCCTCGTAGAAGTCCTTATACCGAAAAATTCACCTTATTTATTGAATGACCCTCGTAGAAGTCCTTATACCGAAAAATTCACCTTATTTCTTGAATGACCCTCGTAGAAGTCCTTATACCGAAAAATTCACCTTATTTATTGAATGACCTTCGTAGAAGTCCTTAAACCGAAAAATTCACCTTATTTATTGAATGTCCCTCGTAGAAGTCCTTATACCGAAAAATTCACCTTATTTATTGAATGTCCCTCGTAGAAGTCCTTATACCGAAAAAGTCACCTTATTTATTGAATGACCCTCGTAGAAGTCCTTAAACCGAAAAATTCACCTTATTTATTGAATGTCCCTCGTAGAAGTTCTTATACCGAAAAATTCACCTTATTTATTGAATGACCCTCGTAGAAGTCCTTATACTGAAAAATTCACCTTATTTATTGAATGACCCTCGTAGAAGTCCTTATACCGAAAAATTCGCCTTACTTATTGAATGACCCTCGTAGAAGTCCTTATACCGAAAAATTCACCTTATTTATTGAATGACCCTCGTAGAAGTCCTTATACCGAAAAATTCGCCTTACTTATTGAATGACCCTCGTAGAAGTCCTTATACCGAAAAATTCGCCTTATTTATTGAATGACCCTCGTAACATTTCGAATCTTTATTATATTTATTGTTACTATTATTAATAGTGAGCGAAAACTCGAAGTAACGTTGGGGTACAAATATACTAAGCTTAATGTAGCCATCATTATCTGATAATACCAGATACAATCATCCCAGTCAAGTGAGCTCAAATGATGCAGGTTTTCATTAAACACTGGTTTCCAACTGATGGTGTCCTTTTTGCATCTAGATGTGACTCCGAACTCGCTTTGTTAGCCTAATCCACAAAATGTTATCACCCGATGATGCCTTCCAACTACAGTGTGTCAAGCCCCTAGGATACATGACCAACTGGTTATGGTCAAACCACCGACAAACAAATTTTTGGTGTTGAATTAATATTTCATCTTAATTCAAAGATCACAGAGTGTGTACATGTTAAAGCATTATTATTTTTTTATTGTTATTATTATCATTATTAATTGCAAATCGTATATTCATTCTTGGAGAAGCCGGCAACTTACGTTGAGAATCAAATGAAATTTTCTTCAATACTCCTTGTCTCTCGCCTGAATGTTTTGTGCATTGGATATCGGCTCGGAACGAGAAATAAGGGAGCCAAGTTCGAATTCCAGCCGAATTCATTGCATTCACTTACGCACAAATACCCTTGGGAAAGGTATTAATCCGTCTCTTCCTTCCAGTTATGGGTTAAATAACAGGACAGATTGGGTTCTATAGCCTTGGTCGGCAACCAGTCTCCCGCAGAAAGCAATGGCAACCTAATGCGGGATAATCTTTGGCCCAATCAGTCATGTCTCTTTCGAGACATGATCGCCCAAGCGTGTTTCAAGTATGGCACTTAACTGACTGACTGACTGACTTTAGATTCGGGCCATTAATGAAGGTGACAATTTTTGCTTTCATATTTCAAAATTTTTTCCAGCTTTTTGTCTGCATGAATGACGAAATATCCTTTTTTTGTTTTGTTTTGTTTTTTGTTTTTGTTTTTGTTTTTTGTTTTTTTGTTTTTTGTTTTTTGGTGTTTTTTTTTTGGGGGGGGGGGGGGGTAGCCTCTATACAGTCTTCCTGCTTTTGTTTCGTTTTTATTTTTAACTTTTTTCATCGCATTCACTGAGAAATATAAATTTTAAAATCATTTTCTTTCATGAGTTTCTTGTCGTCGTTTTTTTTTTTTTTTTTTACCCACTCTTTCTTTTTGTTTTTATCTCCTAATTTCCGTTCCTGACTTTCAATCAACTTTTTTCACACTTCTTCATTTTACTATTTCTGAGATGTGGTAGTATTTACAGTATTTACATTATTCGGACTATTGTCCTCATCTTTGTTGTCATTTGTACGACGTTTCGGCCGTTGTACGCTCCGGCCTTCTTCAGGTGCTAGGAATTTCGAACCGAACCCTTTATTACAATCATTGGGGTATATCATACACATTCCTAGCGTAATGATTGTAATAAAGGGTTCGGTTCGAAATTCCTAGCACCTAAAGAAGGCCGGAGCGTACAACGGCCGAAACGTCGTACAAATGACAACAAAGATGAGGACAATAGTCCGAATAATGTAAATACTGTTTTTCCTTTTACTTATGCTCTTTTCTTTTTTCATTTCTTCCAACGCCGTTTTTTTTTTTTTTTTTTTTTTTTAGTTTACATTTTTTTTTCTTATTGTATATAGATAGCACATCTTAGCGCATCTAACAGATCGTCTCTTGTTAATCACTATCAAATTCAAACTTATGCTTGGATAGTCTCAAAGGTTTCTACGATAGTCTCTGATTTGTGCTAAGGTCATACAGTGTCGCAGTCAAGTCGTTTGCACTTCTCAATTCCTTTTTACTCTGTCTGTTTTCCTCTATCAATGCATAAGTTTTCCGATCTATTGTTTTTTCCTTTCATATAATTTAATTAATTTATACATTAATGTATTCTCCACTGCAATGAACTTTTTAGGTTCCCTCTGTATAAACGTAACTTTGCTTGTAAATCTGCGTTTTATTTTCTCTCTACCTTTTCAATACCCTGCAATGATAATTATTATTATTGTCTTAGGGTTGTTGATGTTCTCTTAAAAGTTGTTGTAATTATAGCATTATTACTATTACTACTGTTAAAGTTCTTATGACTGAACGACGTCAGATGGCAATAAAGCCTTATGACTGAACGACGTCAGATGGCAATAAAGCCTTATGACTGAACGACGTCAGATGGCAATAAAGCCTTATGACTGAACGACGTCAGATGGCAATGCCTTAGAACTGAACGACATCAGATGGCAATAAAGCCTATGACTGAACGACGTCAGATGGCAATAAAGCCTTATGACTGAACGATGTCAGATGGCACAAAGCCTTATGACTGAACGACGTCAGATGGCAATAAAGCCTTATGACTGAACGACGTCAGATGGCAATAAAGCCTTATGACTGAACGACGTCAGATGGCAATAAAGCCTTATGACTGGAACGACGTCAGATGGCAATAAAGCCTTATGACTGAACGACGTCAGATGGCAATAAAGCCTTATGACTGAACGACGTCAGATGGCAATAAAGCCTTATGACTGAACGACATCAGATGGCAATAAAGCCTTATGACTGAACGACGTCAGGATGGCAATAAAGCCTTAGAACTGGAACGACGTCAGATGGCAATAAAGCCTTATGACTGAACGACGTCAGATGGCAATAAAGCCTTATGACTGAACGACGTCAGATGGCAATAAAGCCTTATGACTGAACGACGTCAGATGGCAATAAAGCCTTATGACTGAACGACATCAGATGGCAATAAAGCCTTATGACTGGAACGACGTCAGATGGCAATAAAGCCTTATGACTGAACGACGTCAGATGGCACAAAGCCTTATGACTGAACGACGTCAGATGGCAATAAAGCCTTATGACTGAACGACGTCAGATAGCAATAAAGCCTTATGACTGAACGACGTCAGATGGCAATAAAGCCTTATGACTGAACGACGTCAGATGGCAATAAAGCCTTATGACTGAACGACGTCAGATGGCAATAAAGCCTTATGACTGAACGACGTCAGATGGCAATAAAGCCTTAGAACTGAACGACATCAGATGGCAATAAAGCCTTATGACTGAACGACGTCAGATGGCAATAAAGCCTTATGACTGAACGACGTCAGATGGCAATAAAGCCTTATGACTGAACGACGTCAGATGGCAATAAAGCCTTATGACTGAACGACGTCAGATGGCAATAAAGCCTATGACTGAACGACGTCAGATGGCAATAAAGCCTTATGACTGAACGACGTCAGATGGCAATGCCTTAGAACTGAACGACATCAGATGGCAATAAAGCCTTATGACTGAACGACGTCAGATGGCAATAAAAGCCTTATGACTGAACGACGTCAGATGGCAACAAAGCCTTATGACTGAACGACGTCAGGATGGCACAAAGCCTTATGACTGAACGACGTCAGATGGCACAAAGCCTTATGACTGAACGACGTCAGATGGCAATAAAGCCTTATGACTGAACGACATCTGATGGCAATAAAACCTACTGACGTCGTTCATTCACCTGAATCTTTTATAGTTTCAGTATTCCTTTGGACTTTTTTTTCCCCCCTTTTGTTTCATCCAAGTGCAGTTTTCCTTTTTATTTTATAATTATTTCAGTTCCCTTCGCATTCGAAAGTGTGTGTGTGTTTCGACCTGCGCTTAGCAAAGAAACTTCCAATCGCAGCATCAGAAGTGTCATTCTATGGCCTCCATCGCTGATTGAATCAAGGCAGAAGACAGTCAGTATCATAAAGAAAGAAATAAGAAAATCAGCATTATTTGAATTTGATATCTTGTTGATTGGCGTTTAGTGAAAAAATGGATGAGAATCAAAACCACAACCAAAACTTATAGTGTCATATTTATGTGTGTCTGTGTGTGTGTGTGTGTGTGTGTGTGTGCGCGCGCGTGCGTGAGGAAAGACAGATAACAAATTTATTTTACAACATAATCTCCTTTAGTGTTCATCCTTGACCAACTGCTTTAATACAATTATATAGATCGAATATCATGCAGCAACATTTTCAAATAAAAATTCAGCTAATTACTAATTCATTCTCACAAATGAAAGTTATCTTTTATTTGATCTTCTTATAAATAGATTCGAATGATATGTACGTGCGGGTGTTAAAAGTTATCAACCTGACAAAAAAGAAAAACTCCTTCCAAAAACATTGTTTGATAGATATGAAAAGACTTATGTAAATAGATGTAAGCTAAATTAATTTGGCTAAATCAAAAAAGAAAGTTCGGGAAAGGCAGGAAAAGATATTGAAAAATAAAAAGATAAATTGTGTTAAATGTAGATTGACTTGGTGTTGGCTTTTGTATTACCTGTTATAATTCAGTCAGGTAAGTGCCACATGTGAAACACGCTTGGGCGATCATGTCTCTTTCGAGACATGACTGACAGGGCAGAAGATTATCTCGCAGTAAGTTGCCATTGCTTTCTGCGGTAGACTGGTTGCCGACCAAGGCTATAGAACCCAATCTGTCCTGTTATTTAACCCATCGCCCGGTTCACACTCCACCAACATCTATTGAATAAGTGAAGAGGCTCATCCCTTGTTTCCTGTTTAGGATGCGGTTTCGGGTTTTCTCTTTTCTAATCTTCTCACTTTTTTTTTTTTTTACAATTGGAGTAGATAGACTAAACTATCGCCCGGTTCACACTCCACCCACATCTATTGAACAGGTGAAGAGGCTCATCCCTTGTTTCCTGTTTAGGATGCGGTTTCCGGTTTTCTCTTTTCTAATCTTCTCACTCTTATGTAGCCCCCTGCACATCAGTGGCGTTACCGCCTTGCTTGGGGTGATATGATTTTAAAAAAAACTGGAAGGAAGAGACGGATTAATACCTTTCCCGAGGGTATTTGCGCGTAAGTAAATGCAATGAATTCCACTGGAATTCGAACTCGGCTCTCCGATTTCTCGTTCCGAGACGATATCCACTGCACCACAACGCACAGACGTATGAAAAAAAACTATGCAAAGAGGCAATAATGTAAGAAAGCAAAAATGTTGTGAGGAGCAACACATGAAGTAAAAGAGAATAGAAGGTGAAAGAGAGTAAAGTCAAATATAGACAGACAGCAATAGTTATACTACTGTATTAATCGCAGAACGTACACACAAAGCTAATGTTCTGCAGTCGACAACACGGTGTATATACTCAGCCTGCAACAATTTAAAAGGATAAAGAAAAAACATTATACAGATATATGGATATCTGCTTCTAAACGTGTGTGTTATTTATTTATAAAACATTCATTTAAAATAAAAACCTAGACATGTATTTACAGATTCGCACAAATCTATATTTATACACGTGCATTTGTCTAAAGGAAACGTGTGGTTAGTGTGTTAAGTAAAATGTTGCTCGGAACTTCTGTGGAGGATGCAACACACAAGAATTTTTGTGACTGAGAAAATCGTAAGTCGTTTTCTCTACTATTTTTATTCGGTTTTCTTTGTTTTGTATTTATCCAAAATCTGATATTTTTGTCTATTTTTTTGTTAGTTTTATTTCCCATTCAAACTTTACTTCAGTGCTTTTGATTGAATCTTCGCCATTCTTTTTCTCTCTTTGCGATCTTTGAGACTCGCCTCATGACCTATTCGCTGTTTCTATTTAATTCCCACTGGTCACTAATTTCGCATCTAATAGATAAATAACGTTGATGCTTCCTTGCTCTCACTTGTTACAAAGTAGAACTCACGAAATACGTCATTCCAAAAACGCATCGTATTCGGCTCAGCGTAATGATACACACACACACACACACACACACACACACACACACATGTGTATGTGTCTGTGTGTGTGTGTGTGAGAGAGAGAGAGAGAATAAATATTTGAGATCAACAAAATATGGATTTATTGTGGGGTAGCCAACTTTATAATGTTTCGGTTGTTATAACCATCATCAGGGCTTAATTTACTATTGTGAAGTTTTGTTTTTTTTTGTTTCTTTTGTTTTGTTTTGTTTTTTTTTGTTACGGGCTGTGAGTAGATTTAGAAATGTGATAAAATCTAGTCACAGGCCGTAACAACAAAAAAAAATCTTCACGATAGTAAATATAAGCCCTGATGATGGTTATAACAACTGAAACATTATAAAGTTGGCTACTCCACAATAAATCCATATTTTGTTGTTCCCCAAATATTTTTTTATTTTTTATCCCATGTCGTCGGAATTAATTTTCCATTTCCCTTAATATATATATGTGTGTGTGTGCGCGCGCGCATGTGTGTGCGTGTGTGTGTGTGTCAGTGTTACAGTTTATATTTGTGTATAAGTAACTAATTAACACTATGTATAAGTTGATCGGTAAATAAACAGAATTGCAACAAATATTAACGTGTACAAGAAATACGTTTTATAATTGGTCGGAAAATAACAAAGTAATTAGATGAATGAAAAAAACACTGTCCTAAAATTGTTTTCTTCATTCTGTTCATGTTTGCATGTGCATGGGTTTTTCAACGTGAAACTGCATTTTATATAAGTACCGATTGATGTTCTACCATGTTTCATAAATGTAAATTCCAAAATAATTGCAACGCATATGAACAATTTTCCTTTAACGTTTTTGTATACATTCCAAACAAATTGTTTTCGCGTGTAGCAGATCGAACATTATAAAAATATATATTTTGTTAAAAAAAATTCTTCCCAAAATTATCTTTGGCCTCATTTTGGGAAGTGAGTTGAGCCAAGAATCTTTCATCACCTCGTCGTAGGTAAAGAAAAAATTGTTTAAATGTTCATTGTTAATAAAAGATATGACAACGTAATTATGAAGAATCAAGTAGTAAATGCTGGTGTATAATATATATATATATATATATATATATATATATATATATATATATATATATAAAAACTAAAATAAACAGAGATTAAGAGAATGAAAGGAAGTAAAACAGTTTATCGAAGTTTTCCACTTCGTATAATAATTATTCGGAATTTTCTTTTCTGGAGACAATGTGCGCAAATTGTAAACATTTCAAATGACAGCCAGTCAGAGCTGGTTCTTGTTTTCGCTCACTGATGCCACCACCACCACCACCACCACCACCACCACCACATTTCTCTACATTGCATCAGTGTTTAGTGCAACTGCTCTTACATTTGCCCTGTTCGTATTTTCTCCCTCGTACATTGATTTTAAAACGACTGCAATATTTCCATCTTTCTTTTCATTTTCTTAAATTTGTCTTTATAATATCGATGACCATCTGTGGGTTGCTCTAATAAATATTCAAATAAACTATTGTTAATACGTGCACAAAACACATACATGTATATATTTATATACACAACTAAAGCGTCTGATAATTCAGTTTAACATATTCACCAAACGCGGACACGCAATTTATTGCATAAAGTGCAATGTGAAAACCAATGCATCCCAACTCCTTCCTTTACCTAAACCAACCTCTGGGCTTAGAATTTTCTTCATTCTCTGTTTAGAAGGGGTCGAAGAATGCATGCCATAAAATGGCATGTTGAAAATGGCTATTTCCCCACTAAGTTTTATCTGAATTTACAGATATATATATATATATATATATATATATATATATATATGAAGATGGCTCATGTGAGCCGAAAGCTTAGAATAAACTTAATAAAAAATTATCCAAATGTTGAAAAATCTTTGTCTTTATTTTCAACTGAAATTAAAGCCAAAATACGACGTTTAGAACGGCTCATGATTAAACATAATAGACATTCATTGTCTCTTATATTTAACAGTATATGTTTAGAAATATATATATATATATATATATATATATATATATATCACGCATGCATATCGTCTCTCACACATACGAACACGTGCATATATGTTTGTGTGTGTGTGTGTGTGTGTGTGTGTGTGTGTGTGTGTGTGTGTGTGTAACAGCTTCTTTTCTCGCACTTCCCAAGTGTGGAATTCCCTTCCACATGATTGCTTCTCCGACGGCTACAATCTCCAGGAGTTTAAATGTAAGGTCAATAGACACCTTTTAACACACTAACTCGCATCCATTCTTTCAAACACTCTTCCCATCTACCCAACCCTCAGCCTCGGTATTCTTACTCGTCTATCACCCTCCTTCTGACATTTCCTATATCTAACCACTCTTTCTCTTTACCTTCCCCTATCTAACCCTTTGCGCAATAGTGGCAGTGGAATACCTTGCTTGGGGTGAAATGATTAAATATATATATATATATATATATATATACACAGGGAAAGATCGTAAGTCTGTTCTGCATGTTTTCTATGTATAAATTCTATAAGTAATATTTGTATATATCACAATAATTTTACTTACACTTTTAAAAACTGTTTGTTTGCCTCTGAGTATGCATATGTATTTTCACACACACGCACACACTTATGACAGAATATAAACATATACCCACATTTATGCGCACAAGCAAACTCTTCAGTTGATGTTCGCAATCTAAAACTTCTTTTCCACATAATGTTACAAAAATTACCTCCCCTACTGGCCACGGATAAAATTGATAAAATTTTTCTACCAGAAAATTTTGAAGAAATGATAAGAGAATAATTATTAAGAATAATGTCATATTTTTATTGTTTAAATTTTTTTCACTTGAACAATTTAATTGTCTAATTTTTATGCGCGATTGTTTTCAAATACCGATACGCAAAAAATATTGTACATCAATTACAAAAAGAGAAAACAGAAAGATAATTTTTCATTATCGTTTGTTATTTTTTAAATCCACTACAAAAATAATGCAGAAAATAACCCCTACCCAATATGCTTTGCAACTAAATTTCGTACCTTATCTTCTGCGATGTTTTAACCATGTGTTACTAGAAAAATGAAGCAGACAACTGAAGCCATTCAGTGGACAACACTTAGAATGGGATATCTTGAATTGCATTTTGCTTACGAAAAAAGCAGATTGCTTTTACGTAGAAATAACAAAACAAATTGCCTTCGCTTTCTTTTATGTAAGATAATATAAGATATACGTTCTCATTTCAGCGGTTGTCAAAAAATAAATAGACATGTTAATATCCAACTTTTGAATTTGAAAACGCACCTGAAAGTCAAAGAATCTCTTCAATATTTAGTCTATTTAAACAAATGCACTTTTCACGATCTTCTGTTTGCCCTGTATATTCTAGAGAAGTCGATACGCAAAACTATAAAAGTCTTTCTATCTCTTTCTTCCTCACTCTCTCTCATCCTCTCTTTCTCTGTGTGTGTGTGTGTGTGTGTGTGGCTTTATGTATTTGCAAAAAGTTCAGTCTATCTGTCTATCCATCCATACATATCAATGATGATGATACATATCATCCATACATATCAATTCATGCTTTCAGGGATTGTTTTTCAACATGTACAAGCTTACGAATGAAGAGTGAATATATTAGACGTTATTATATATATATATGTGTGTGTGTGTGTGTGTGTGTGTGTGTGTGTGTGTGTGTGTGTGTGTGTGTGCAAAGAGTTCAGTCTATTTATCTCTTCATTCATACATATTAATACAGTCTAGTTAATGCTTTCAGGGATTGTATTTCAGCACGTAGAAACTTACGAATGAAGAGTGAATATATTAGACGTTATTATTTAATATCCTCTATGTATAAAAGGACATGTGCATGTCACACTTCACATGTAAATATGTATAAAGCATATTTCAATTTCTCTCGTGTTCATATCTTATATATAAGTGTTAACAGTGCTGACATCGTGAACGCAGTAGTATCTTATTTGTGTTCTAGGCCTCACCCCCACCCAAAAAAAAACCTTTAGATTGTACATACAAACAGAAATACCCACTTGGCGCAACGTAAAAATCTCAAGGCATTCTACATCTTCACCGTTTCCAACAAGATTACAGCTGCACCCTCCGTCCCCCGCTCCGTTCGTCCTTCCGTTTCAACAAGAACATTTCAATGTTCTGTTACCACCTTCGTTGGCTAACCATTAAATCCCGTTCAATTTGGTAATAACCATCCCTTTAAAAATCTCTTTTATTCCCTCTGTGTGTATTTTTTTATTATTATTAGAGGATGGCAATAAAACATTTTCGGTGGAATCTGCTTTCCGAAATCTAACCAAATGATCAGATATTATATTTGAGAGAGAGAGAGAGGGGGAGAGAGAAAGAGAGAGTTTAAAGAGCATCTTGATAGGCCCGAGTACATTCCTGGTAATTCCTTCTAGATGCATATGTACCGTTACATTTTAACTTTCTTGTAACTAACTCTTCCTAAACTACGTTCAGCCAGTAATGCTAAACCTAATTTTCTTTAGCCTACACTTTTTGCCTCTATAGATAGATAGATAGATAGATAGATAGATAGATGGAATGAGCGCGTGTTTATCTCTTTCCCATGAGGTTACTAAATTTACTCACATGCGTTCTACACTCTGTGTGCGTGTGATCGCCCGCGTATATATATATATATATATATATATATATATATAATGATCGTTTCTCGCCCCTCTTCCTCATTTCTTCATTCTTCTTTTTATATTTGTTTTCACTTTTGCAGCAAGTTCGGAATCTTCTTCACCTGCCTCGTCTCGGGTAGCAAGGCAATTTATTTTTAGATTCTTTTAAAGACTTGCTTACTTTTTCTCTTCACCAGTAGACTTCCTCTGCTTTAGTTTTTCCTCGAAGAGGTACGGAAAAGTCTGTTCTCATTTTACTTTTCACCTCTCTTCTCGAACAAAATTATTCTTACCAGTGTTTTTCGTTTTCCTTATATATAATAAAAAACGGCTCGTTATAAATCAGTTTATTTTCGTATTTTTTAAATTTGTCGTCTAAATTGCGCAAAATTGAAAATAACATTGACATCTTATTTTAAAAGATATATTTACCAAAATGGCACAAAAATATCTTGAAATACTAAAGAGTAAATTTATTCAATAAAATCGCCATTTGATTCAACCATGGCATCCAGACGATTTTGGAATCTCCTGCAACTCTTCTGGACGGTGTTCTTATTTAAGTTGATGAATGCTGAAGAATCTTTGCCTTCGGTTCATCTTTGGTGTTATAAGAAGTTTTGTTAGTCTCTTTCTCAAAAGCGCCCCCATAATAATCAAGTGGGTAGCAGTCTGTGGAGTTAGGTAGCCAGATTTAAGGGATGATGGGATCGCAGAAAGCCATGACTGAATTCTCCTGCTTGTGTGGCATGGTGAAGAGTTCTGTTGGCAGACACAGGGTCTTCCAGCAGCCCTACGTCGTCAAGGAACTTGATGTATGCCTCCGTGTTGGATATGAGCCTTGTGGGAAGATGAATGGAAGCATATACGGCGCGAATGTCAAGCAGTACAGCATGCCGTTGCCAAATTTCTGGCGGAGTGAATTGCGTCATGGTATTCTTTTTCTTACAGACGGTTCCCAACTGACCCTACTATACTGTGCAATCGACAAAATCAAAAATATATAACACGCATGTGCGAAATTAAAATATCATGTGGCGACAATCGCACGCTATACACACACACACACACACACACACACACACATGAGTGTATATTACTGCCTGCCGATGTGTACGTACACGATGTCAGATATTATTATTGAAGACCGATGTTGATAAGTTTTCAGATATATATTAAAATACGATGTGATTTTCAGCTTAGATTATTTGCATTTGTCTATATTTCTGAGAGGAGGTAGCATTTATACCATTTACATTGCTCGTAGAATTGTCTTCATCTTTAGTAAAGATGAGGAGAAATGTCCGAATAATGTAAATAGTGCAGAATATTTGCCTTTTTCTATAAATATTTACAATCATTTATTTACTGCTGCTAGATGTACATTATACAAACGACGATTGTTCATCATATTCTTTAGAGATACTTATGATATTCCTAGCAGTATACCCCGGCGTTGCTCGGGTGTAATGAAAGCTTTAAAACTAATCCGTGGTCCTGGAGCTCAGACTCTTTGGACACTGGCACGAAAGACTAAAAAGCAATAGTTGTTTCCAATTAAATCGAAACCGTAGACTGAAAGAAAAATGAATGGATGTAAGTCAAATTTTGATTTCCTGGTATCGATATCAAATAAGTTTTGTTCGTCGTAAACTGAATTTTGAAGGCTAAATAAGTCCTCTGAGTATATGGTATTATGGCTGAGACTAAGAACTACAATTATACCTATTTAGAGCCAAACCTGAAGCAAAAACTAAAATAAAAAGACTGAAAAAAATAAGACATACAGGCAGATAAACCGACACACACACAAACAGCTTGCCTTATATATATATATATATATATATATATATATTATCGATTTTCTGCGCTATTGTAAGAACTGCAACCTTGAAACTTCTGAATATCACTTCTTATGTCTTTGTCTATGAGTATATCAAATTTGATTAAAATCGGACCACTCCTTCTATAACCCAATTTTTCGATTATCGATTTTTGATATTTATCAGGGGTACCTCGACACAAAACCTAGCTAAGAACACTCGCAGACGCTTATAGTACAACTGTGTAAATTTTCAAGAAAATCGGTTCAGCCGTTTCAGAGTCTATAGGTAACGGACACACACACGCACAGGCACACGCACACACACACACACACACACAGACAAAGTTCCATTTATAAATAAGTTTAGATTTAGATTAGATACTTGTGAGTTGGAATTGGTCAGAGATTTATCAAAGCCTTTATCGACACTTTGTTCTTCTTCGTTCTAATTCTACATCGCCTTTTCTTTTCTCAGAATCAAACAGACGCAAATGTATATTTATGTGCGCTTGCACCTATGAATTGCTACTCCAAAAGCCGCTGACCATGAATTAATTAATTACTATTTACCACTATACCCTACGAATTAATGTTAGCTCACAAGAATGACTGTTCACAAGACTATATTTGATTTGCGCAGACTGTTCAAACTTAACACGCTTATTTACAGTATGTTGCTTAATTAGACTCTCACCTCTGATTTTAATGAAAAAGCACAACATTTTCTCAATCTGTTTTCCCAAATATATCGACCACTTTATGAGTTAATGTTCAAGTTGTCATTGTTTACACGTAAGTATAAGTGTACTTGTCATATTTGTAGTGCTATTAGGTTAATCTATCGATTACTGTATTTGTCTATCTCGAAATCTCTCTATATTGTGTATATACAATTGAACAATTTAATTAAAGTAATTTTATTCGATTTACTCAACAAATGCTTTAACAAGAAAAAATACTTGTTAGAAAGTAAATTTAATATTTAGTACAATAGCCTTTTGCTTTGATCTTAACCTTCATTCTGTCAGGCATTGACATCAAAAGTTTCTTCAATGTATCTAATGGTATCTCCTGCCAAGCAACTTGTATTTGTCCCCAAAGTGTGTCTTGCAAAGTAACATTAGATTTATCAATTTTTTATCCAAAACATCCCATAGATGTTCAATAGGATTGAGATCACCGCTTTGTGGGGGCCAATTCAAATTCTGAAGCCTTCCTTCCTCTTTCTTTTTAGTTAAATAGTTTTTACAAAGGCTTTGATTTTCACCCTGTATTTGAATTTCAGTGAGGTTTTTAGGAAAATCACCCCTGTCCTAATACTTTTGCACACTACCGGTAGTGTGCAAAAGTGTTAGGACAGGGGTGATTTTAAACTTTATTTTGATGCCTCATAAAAGTTAAAATAGTTCTTGGCTTAATACTTTTGCACAGTACTATATATATATATATATATATATATATATATATATATATATATATATATATATAATAACTAAATAGACTCTGTAAGTATGCAGGCCGTAAATTTATACTAAAATAAACCTCCGAAAAAACCATTAACAAACAGAACCTAAATCCGTTACAATCCGGTGTACTAAGACATCGGATAAATGGGGAGAAAAAAAAGAAACCCGCGGAACAAAAACAAAACATTCAATACTCCGCAGTAAAGAAAAACCCCAAACGGAACCAAAGACAAGAAAAAGTGCTCAATACAAAGTACGAAAGAAAAGATACAATAGTAGAGCAAAAACGATCCGTAGTGTGAAACCGCGGTAGGTTTTGGCTCACTCTAGATTTTTGTGTGTATATATATATATATATATATATATATATATATATATATATATATATATATATATTATGTTTTATTTTGTCTATAGTCGTATCTGCAGTTATTTAGTAGTCTGTATATATTTATAATATATTTGCATATTTTTGTATCAATTATCAATTGTTTTCCTAAAAAAAACTAAGGATAATCATAAGAAAACAATATTTCCAGACTAAAAGAATCATGTATTCAAACTGAATAAATTGTCAGATATTGACTTTTGTAAAACGATCTTAAGTTTGAGAAATTTTTATTTAATAAACTGGTCACTAGAACAGACTCATTCGTTTAAATCTTTAAAATATTACATAATATATCATTTTTTTTTTTTTAATGATTCAGAATAAAGCGAACAACAATTATTTAAAATGTCATGATTAGTATATAGCAAAGAGTACTTAATTTTGCAGGATAATATAAATTTAAATAGGAATAAAGAAGTTTTATGATCCAAAAGCTTTTTTAGCCAGGGATCAAAGGTTTTCTTTTTGATGGAATGGAGTTGCGAGAAATGATGTTTATGCATGTTGATGTGAAGCAAAACTTCTATCCGATCAACGCAAGCGGAAATACTACAATACTTAATGTACTCGGACATGTATTTACATATCAGTCAGTTAAGTGCCATACGCGATACACGCTTGGGCGATCATGTCTCGAAAGAGACATGACTGACTGGGCCAAAGTTTATCCCGCAGTAGGTTGCCATTGCTTTCTGCGGTAGACTGGTTGCCGACCAAGGCTATAGAACCCAATCTGTCCTGTTATTTAACCTATAACAAGGAAGCAGACGGATTAATACCTTTCCCAAGGGTATTTGCGCGTAAGTGAATACAATGGATTCAACTGGAATTCGAACTCGGCGCCCCGGCTTCTCGTTCCGAGCCGATATCAACTGGACCACAACGCACATCCTACATATAAGTTTCTTTTTAGAAATTAATTTACATGTTCTTAATATACATTTTTATAGAAGTAGTTTGTTTTTAATTAATTATCTATCTAAAATTATTTATAAATGGAACTGTGTGTGTGTGTGTGTGTGTGTGTCTGTGTGTGTGTGTCCGTTACCTATAGACTCCCAAACAACTGAACCGATTTTCTTGAAAATTTACACAGTTGTACCATAAGACGTCTGAGTCTGAGCTCCAGGACCATGGATTAGTTTTAAAGCTTTCATTACACCCGAGCAACACCGGGCTATAGTGCTAGTAACTATTATAGAATCTTCGCATTTTTAAAATTTGGCTTATATAAATACACGAAAATTGCATTTTAATACATGACAGCATTGACGCTTTTCCCGTCGAGTTGTCAACAGAGCAGACGTGTACAGATAGTTAAATATGTCAAAGGATTTTATCTTAAACTCTCATTGGTTACTAAATTGGTAATTTTTTCGTTTGCGTAAAATAAGCAAATATTATTTATCTTTTTGATAAAACAGCATTTATCATTCAAATCTTGTTTAAAGCTGTGTAAAATGAATTATTCGAAATATCTCTAAACATACATTCAAACTATCCTGAACATTATTTAGACTATATCCCCATTATATTTTTTTAATTGTTTCAACCCAACCAAGGCGTTACTGCCACTGATGCGCAGGGGGCTACATAAGAGTAAAAGTTTAGACAGGAGAAGAATGAAGAGAAAGATCGACCAGGTACAGTGGGTGTCAGAGAAAGGGCAAGAGAAAAATGGGAACACAGGCGTGAAGACAGTTGCGAATGTAGAGAGAAAGGAAAAGAAGATATGTGGGGTGATGCAGAAAGAACTGGAGTCAAGTAGATAAGAGATGGGTATTGATATTGCATTTAAATTCCTGAGTGTTGTAGCCGTCAAGAAAGCAAGTATATGAAAGGGAGTTCCACAGGCGGGAAGTGCGAGAAAAGAAGCTGATGGAGTAGAATTGTTGCCTGCATTTTGTTGATCTAACTGTTAGTTGATGGGACCTTGTTGCCAGTTTGGTTGCACGAGTAAATTCTTGTGGCGGAGGCAACAGTGACTTAAGTTCATCGAAGCAGAACCCATGAAAATATTTGTAGAAGAGACAGAGGTTAAGCCACATTCCGCCGGTGAGAAAGTGACTGGAGTCGAGCTGCCAAGTCGGAGCCTATCACATTACAGATTCTCCTTTGGAACACTGAGATGAACAGCAGGGGCACCTGACTATATATGACAACAGTCTTCTGTGCACGGACGGATGGTTGATTTGTATATGTGCAAGATGGATTCAGGCCGGAAAAAAACTTCCTGGCCCGACACAGTGACCAAAGTAGTGGACTCGGCTATTGACTCAAGGAAAATTAATACTTCTAATGAAATTAGGTTGTGTTCAAGTAACATTTCTTTTTAAAAAAAAGAATCGTGATTCTCTTTGCTTATGGTCCTGCGACGCACTTAATAAATTCTCCTAAATTTAATGTCAAACCAGAATGACATAATTTTGTTAATTTTGTCTGACACAAAAAATTGGATGTTGCTTACTGTTTCTAAGTGGTCATTCATCTCACTAGTGGCTTATTGCTGTTTAATTTCAGTAAACTAGCGGTATTTTCAGAGTGACTCAATCGTAAGCCTAAGAACCGTCTAAAAAAATCTGTCTATTTAGTAAAACACGAAATAGATGGATTCTTTAGACGGTTCTTTCAAAATGATACTTTCTCTCGTAATGATCAAGGCAATGATCTATATTTCATAAATATTTCAACGGGAATGATTTTCAACCGGCTGCTGTGGTGTCCGAAGGAACATCACAATTTATTTTTAACCCTCTTGGGCCATTCGTATCATATTTGATACAGTATGAAAACAAGCCTTGAAAGAAATATTTTCCTGAAAAATTTTTTAAGAGAAATATTTTATAAATTTCAAATGAAAGCAGTACTGACTGCTCAGTCAATGAATACCAAATGTTTCCTTATAGGGAAATACCAAATGTTTCCTTATAGAGAAATACTGTACCAAATATGATACGAATGGCCCTAGAGGGTTAATTCCATTCGCTGCTTTTATTGAAACTGAAAATGAGGAAAGGTTAAGAAAAGCTGTAAACTATGTGAGGTTGAGAATTAGGGTTATTTTTGTCAAAAGGATTAAATGATACTTATTCAAATGAAATTTGAACTAATGTTTAGAATAAGTAATAATAAAAAAAATAAGTAAAAAGATAAAATAGTCAAAGTTAAAACATTATGGTATTACAATGAGTGAAGTTGGTCATACTATAGGATACAAATCTATATCATCCATCAACTAACTAAAATACACAAAGTAAAATTTCACGCCCGCAAAATAGGATTCAAACGACGAAAAGCATTTTGGAAAAACCCAACTATAACATACAAAGTAAAATTGCATACCCGCAAAGGTGGATTCAAACGACTAAAAACATTTTGGGAAAACCCAGATCAAAGCAAATTTCACAAGTCAGTGTGAAAAGCAAAATTCTGGATCCTAATTGGATAGCAAATCGAAAAGTCATATATGACGTCAGTCAAAGGATTTTTTCACACCTAAGTGAAAATGCTTGTTGGAGCCGGCAACATGATAAACTTGTCTGTTTAAACCAAGTTCGCTGACCGGTAAAAATCAGTCAACATGGGAACAGTATCTGATAGCATCTCACCACAATGTAAGGAAGAAACTTCAAGCTGACTCGCCTTTGTTGCCAATTTTCTTTTCTTCTTTTTCACTGCACGTCGCCCGGGCGTAAGGGCGCGTCACATATCCATTCTACCTCTTCGTCCAATTTTCTTTTCTTCTTTTTCACTCCACGCCACCAAAGAGAACAACAACAACAGGACACTCCAAGTACAATTTTTTTATTTGCTTTACCTTCTCTTTCACTCAGTCGCCGACCTATCAAAAAGAAAAGAGGAACATAAGACTTCACATTCTACTACTATCAGTATACGCCGCGGGACTCTTAGCTATTTACTACTATCAAACCATGAACTATAAACTTCTGTGGATATTTCAAATACTTACATTTCTCTTTCAACAATTTTAACTACAAAACTACATGCATTTTCTCAATGAACATTTTTCTTCTCCCAAATGGGTTATAATGTTCAGTTAACAAAATTTCACTTATATTTGTCTTCTTACAATTTTATCATTCTGTTAATAAATCTTAACTTTAATGAACACACGAAATATTTTATCCTTCTACATTTCAACATCCAACCTTCAACCTTCTGATATTTAAATTGTGGGGACTTCGGACGTGTTTGGCACAAGGTTATTTTACCAGGCCGAGCCGAGGCTCCTAGAATACGCCTTACGAACTACTATATGAGTTCGTAACACTTAGGAGGTTTATTCAACACTTCAACTCTTTTTCTTTTATTCATTTTTAGTATTTGTCTATATTTCTAAGATGTGGTAGTATTTACAGTATTTACATTATTCGAGATATTGTCCTCATCTTTGTTGCCATTTGTACGACGTTTCGGCCGTTGTACGCTCTTGCTTTCTTCAGGTGCTAAAAATTTCGAACAGAATCCTTTATTACTATCCTTTATTACTATCATTGGGGTATATCATCCTCATTACTTGCGTAAAGTCTCAATTGGAAGTCATGAGTTATCTCCCTCTAACCCTACAAGTTACTTGTTCACCACTGCTGTAGCCTGGTATTGAACTCACAACTCTAAGAGTCAAGTGATTCAGTGATTGTTATAAAGGATTCGGCTCGAAATTCCTAGCACCTGAAGAAGGCCGGAGCTTACAACGGCCGAAACGTCGTACAAATGGCAACAAAGATGAAGACAA
Organism: Ascarosepion bandense; assembly: GCA_037127315.1. NCBI lineage: Eukaryota > Metazoa > Mollusca > Cephalopoda > Sepiida > Sepiidae > Ascarosepion > Ascarosepion bandense. Next base: position 8,664,198 of record JBBBDQ010000436.1, on the reverse strand, counting down.
TAGTCCGAATAGTGTAAATGCGCTAATTCATTTTTGTATTCAGTGTTTTAGTTCTTTTCAGGATAATTCTTCTAAATTTGAGACTGAATAAATATTTAAATAGTTTCGTAACTTGATGATAAATAAACACATTTTACAGAATAAATATTCATTTTTCAATATAACCTGCTATCATTTTCAACACATTTCACTAGTGACTATTGATCAAGCAAATTAAACATTATGAGTGGATTCTGAAAGGTCTTCGCCAAGTTCTACTTGCTTAAATTTAACCAAATGACTAAACATCAGAATTTGGGATTAAAACCAAGAACCTTTATAGCTAATAATGTCGTGTGAAACTACAGACTGATTGTACACGTTTCTCTCATCTTAGTTTTAATAGCATTTTATCGCAACTCTTACGACGTCATTCTACAATCGTTAGCAAGTAACACGGAGCAGGAATAGGGATTAGTAAGACCCGAACCTTCTCAGCCCTTTTCAACAGGAAATTTATCTTAACGACACAGACATCTTACCGATAAAACTGTGGGGGTCTAACGGCTGCACTAAACTTAATTCCAATGAAATAACAGCTCTTTACCTTCACTGATATAACACCCTATCATTCAAAATATGATAGTTCAATTTTTGCTGTCAATTTATTCTTTATCCTTGTTCTTTACTGACGACTGTTAATGATGATCCGTGAGTTTCAGCAAAAATTCTCTGAAATTAAGATTAACATAATATGAGCTGAAAACGAATAATCACTGACAACGTTTCACCTCCGCCCGTGCATTAAATAATGCTGCCATATCTGGTCGGGTGCTCCTGCTATCCACCTGGGTGTCCTTGACAAGATCCAACGGAGAATCTGTAATGGGATCGATCTCGACTTGGCACCTCGGATACAGTCTCACCGGCGCAATGTGGCTTCCCTGTATCTCTTCTATAAGTACTTTCACGGCTTCTACTCTGATGAACTGAGCTCACTAGTGCCCCTTAAATACGAATTTACTCGAGTCACATGATTAGCAACTAGGGCCCACCCTTTTACTGTGAAATTAATAAAATGTAAACGCTAATTCTACTCCGGCAGCTTCTTTTCTCGCACTTCCTGCCTGTGGAATTCCCTTCCGTTTACTTGCTTACATGACAGCTACAATCTTCACTAATTCAAATGTAAAGTCAATAGTCATCTCTTATTTCACTAACTTGCATCCTCTCCCTCATGCATCTTTCTCCGTCCACTCCACTCTCATCAGTATTCTCATCCGTCTCTTACTCTCTTTCTGACACCCCCTGTAACCTGTCACTCTTTCTCGTAACTTCCCTCCTATGTAACCCCCTGCAAAATAGTGGCAGTAAAATGCCTTGTTTGGGGCGATATGATTATAAAAAAAAAAGAAGTTTAACCAAGAAGTAGAGAAAAAACGTTCGTATTTGTAGATAGATAGATAGATAGATAGATAGATAGATAGATAGATAGATAGATAGATAGATAGATAGAATCTCCAAGAATTTAAATGTAAAGTCAAAAGTCATCTCCTATCTCACTAACTTGCACCATCTCTCTCATGCTCCTTTCTTCGTCCACTCACATCAGTATTCTCATCCTTCTCTTACCCTATCCCTGACACCCCCTGTAACCTTTCACTCTTTGTCATAACTTTCCTCCTATGTAACCACCTGCTCAACAATGACAGTAGAATGCCTTGCTTGGGGTGACACGATTATGAAAAAAAGTTAAAAACAGGAAAGTAATGCATGGTTACTGGTGTCTTTGGACTTGGTAAACTGAACCACTAAAATACTATAGCTTTTAATTTTAACTTCTAAAAAATGCTTTATGCTCGCTGTTGTCTACAAGCCTTTCTAAAAGAGCATCCTCTTACTCCTGTATGCGAGAAAGAACGTAAAAATAAAGAATCAAGCGAGATTCACTCTAGCCTTAGGTTCTTCTTCTTCTTCTATGTGCCCTGTCCCTTCAGGACGTAGGCGATCATGGCTCTCCACGTCTCCCTATCCCTTGTAGCTCTTAGTATGTTTGCTCCTGTTGCTCCTGGCAACGCCCGTTCCGTCATCCACCTGATCAGGTCCTGCAAATATGTTATCCACTGCCTTCCTCTATCTCTCCTTCCTTCTATCTAACCAGTCAGTATCAGGTTCTCCAGGCTCTCCTTCCTCATTGCGTGTCATAGGAACTTCAGTTGTCTCTTCCTGATGCTCAGCATGCTAAGCCTTAGGTTACTTACGTATTTAATCGGCGAAAGTCGAATGAGTCATGTCTGAAGAAAGCCTTACAAGCATTTTTATTAGCCATGTTGTTGACTCTACCGAAGCACATTCTAACCAGAGAAAGCATATTCTTTTTTTTTAATCATTTCACCCCGAGCAAGGCGGAAACGCCACTGATGTGCAGGGGGCTACATAAATGTAAAAAGATTAATTAGAAAAGAGTGAGGGGTACAAACTAGTTAGAAAGGAACAATAGAAAGCTGGGAAAGCAGGTGCGATGACAGATACATAGGTGGAGAGAAAGGGAAGGTTATAGGGGGGTGGGGAGAGAGCTAGAGTCCAGTGGTTAGTAAATGAGTATTGACTTTGCATTTAAATTTCTGGAGGTTGTAGCCGTCAGGAAAGCAAGAATACGGGAGCGAGTTCCACAGGCGGGAAGTGCGAGAGAAGAAGCTGCAGGTGTAGAACTGTCGTCTGCATTTGGCTAACCTGATTGTGAATGGGTGGGACCCAGTTGCCAGTCTGGTTGCACGAGTAAACACCTGTTGAGGAGGCATCAGTGACTTAAGTTCGTCTGAGCAGAAGCCATGAAAGTATTTATAGAACAGACAAAGGGAGGCCACATTTCGACGATTGGGAAGTGGCTGCAGTCGAGCCGCCAGATCAGTACCTATCATATTACAGACTCTCCTTTGGAGCCTGTCAAGAACACTGAGGAGAACGGCAGGGACACCTGACCATAAATGGCAGCAGTACTCCATGCACGGACGGATGGTTGACTTGTATATATGCAGGATGGATTCAGGTGGAAAAAACATCCTTGATCGACATAGTGACCCAACCTTCTTAGCAGTAGATTTTGCTATGGATTCAATATAGTGGTTCCATTTGACTGTTTTTACCTCTTATTTAATGAACTAACAAAAAAGACACACGGTTAGGCTCTTGTCCTGATATTTGAAAGTACAATGAAATCTCTTTTTTTTAAGGACATTGATGATCATGGCTGTCCCCAGCTAACTATCTTTCATGGCTAACATCGTTACAGATACAATTAAAGCTTGCAGTATGTATTTTATATAAAATGATACTCATTCTCTCTTTCTGTTAAAAGGATGGATAGCTAATACAGAATTACATCACACTATCAATACAGTTCAGTATCACCTCTTCAATTCATCTGAGTCGCAATGTAAATTAAAGAATATAAAAAAACTAATAGCGAAGAATTGATGATTTCATTTTTTTAGTTCAATTTGTGGTACAGTGGATATCGGCTCGGAACGAGAAACAGGAGGACTGAGTTCGAATTCCAGCTGAATCTATTGTATTCACTTACGCGCAAATACCCTTGGGAAAGGTATTAATCCGACTCTTCCTTCCAGTTATGGGTTAAATAGCAGGACAGATTGGGTTCTGTAGCCTTGGTTGGTAACTAGTCTAACTCAGAAAGCAATGGCAACCTACTGCGAGATAATCTTCTGCCCAGTCAGTCATGTCTCTTTCGAGACATGATCGCCCAAGCGTGTTTCACGTATGGCACTTAACTGACTGACTGAATATAATAGTTGGAATCATGATTGACTTCTGGTCATAAAGTGAGGGATCGGTTTTCTATTGTTATTAAGTAATAAACTGATCACCCACTAATTATTACATAATAATAGAATACATCTCTTCTCCCTCTTGTTATGAGTCAAATAAAAGGACAGATTGGGTTCTATAGCCTTGGTCGGCAACCAGTCTACTGCAGAAAGCAATGGCAACCTACTGCGGCATAATCTTCTGGCCAGTCAGTCATGTCTCTTTCGAGACATGATCGCCCAAGCGTGTATCGCGCATGGCACTTAACTGACTGATACATTTTAAGTTGTAATATTTAATTAACGACGGTTAAGTAATGACAGTAACTCCTGACAATATACACTTAGTCATATGCACTACACACACGCAATAAATAGCTGACTATCGACGAGTTTCAAAATAATTTAGATTTGATATCAGATTTAGCTCAGCTCAAATTTTAAAGTTTCTTTTTCTAACAGATTTCACAAAGCATTGAGAGTGAATTCGATCTTCTCTTGATGCTCCATAAGTTTTATTCTATACTAAACTTGGTTTAGTCTGATAACTATAACCTGTAATATATATATATATATATATATATATATATATATATATATATATATATATATAGGGCGGTAAAAATCCAGGATAGGATTGGTGCGTTATCCGGGATAAGATTGGTAAATAATCCAGAAGGATCCTAGTAATATCGTTAAAATATTAAAACTGATCCAATAGAGAGCTCAATGTAAATTAATTTAACTTACGGAGCAGATATTTATTTATTCATCTATAAATTCAGAAAAAAACTTAGAGGGGAAATAGCCATTTTCAACATGTCATTTTAAGACGTGCATTATCAATGGGGCTGAGAATGCACATCTTAAATTGACATGTTGAAAATGGCTATTTCCTCTTTAAGTTTTTTCTGAATATATATATATATATATATATATATATATATATATATATGTGTGTGTGTGTGTGTGTGTGTGTGTGTGTGTGTGTGTGTGTAAACGTGTCGTTATACTCGTTTCGAAAAACCCTCCGGGTACTTACGCGGAAGGAAAAAATGGTAATAAAAAATGAACGAGCTAAGCACTTGAACATCAGTCAAAGTACGTAACCCAAAGAAAAAAAAACCCGAGACGAGTAACCTAAAACGTTGGCTCTCTAGGTTAGTTATTTACATATATATATATATATATATATATATATATATATATATATATATGTAGGTAGTGGATATATATAAAAAAAATTATGTACATGTTCTAAAATATAATTTATAATATTCACAGCTCTATGTATTATATATCGAGCACTGATTTAAATTAATGTTTTGGACGTTCTAAAAATTCTTTCTTCGTTCTATATTCACTCTGATATATATATATATATATATATATATATATATATATATATATATATATTCTACATTTTCACAAAAGAAACAAAAACACATAAACATAACAACCATACAGTTACAATATTCTTATATTAGATCGTTATAACTCACTAAAAATGATTCCTAAGGATCTTCCGTCGGGATAATTTCAATATAGTCTTTCGCGATTATATGTCGTAAGCACCTCATAAGTCTTAAGCCACTGCAAAATATATAACAATTAATTTTCATTTGTGACAAAATATACAGAAGGAAAACCACTTTGATTCGTTAATCTGAGACATACAGAGAAATATTGAAATCAGACAAGACGGGTAATGTAGATAGAAAAGTAATAATACAGAGAAAAAATCACCTTTTTTTTCTTGTATATTCTTACAGTATTTACATTATTCGGACTATTATCCTTATCATTGTTGCCATTTGTACGAGGTTTCGGCTGTTATACGCTCCGGCCTTCTTCAGAAAATATCGAAAATATTAGAGTAGTAGTATTTACAGTATTTACATTATTCGGACTATTATCCTTATCTTTGTTGCCATTTGTACAATGTCTCGGCCGTTGTACGCTCCGGTCTATTTCAGGTGCTAAGAATTTCAAACCGAACCCTTTATTACAAACACTGGGGTATATCAGTTTTATTCCTTGCGTAAAGCCTCCCTCTAAGTTAATTGTTCACGACTGCTGTAGCCTGGTATTTAACTCACAACTCTAAGAGACAAGTCAGAAATTAACCAAAGTCTATATCCACTGGGCCATGTCTCCTTAAGGACAAGAACAAATGAATTTCTGGAACTTATAAACCTAATGTCCAGTAACCCTTTTTTACCAGAGTTCATACTGCAATTTTTTCTGTTAATCGTTTTTCTCTAGTATTTTTGATGTTTTCTGAAGAAGGCTAGAGCGTACAACGGCTGAAACGTCGTACAAATGGCTTACAAAGATGACGACAATAGTCCGAATAATGTAAATACTGTAAATACTACCTCATCTCAGAAATATAGACAAATAGAATGATCTATAAATAAACGTCGTACAAATGGCAACAAAGATGACGACAATAGTCCGAATAATGTAAATACTGTAAATACTACCTCATCTCAGAAATATAGACAAACTAGCAGTATAGCCCGGCGTTGCTCGGGTGTAATGAAAGCTTTAAAACTAATCCATGGTCCTGGAACCCAGACTCTTTGGACGTTGGCACGAAAGACTAAAAAGCAATAGTTGTTTCCAGTTAACGCAAAACCGTAGACTGAAAGAAAAATGAATAGATGTAAGTCAAATTTTAATTTCCTGGTATCGATATCAAATTTTCTGCACTATTGTAAGAACTGCAACCTTGAAATTTCTGAATATTGATTCTTATGTCTTTGTCTATGAGTGTACCAAATTTGATTAAAATCGAACCACTATTTCTATAACCCAATTTTTTCGATTATCGATTTTCCATATTTATCGGGGGTACCTTGACACAAACCCTAGCTAAGAATACTCGCAGACGCTTATAGTACAACTTTGTAAATTTTCAAGAACATCGGTTCAGCCATTTCGGAGTTTATAGGTAACAAATTGGAGTAGATAGACGAAACTATCGCCCGGTTCACACTCCACCCACATCTATTGAACGGGTGAAGAGGCTCATCCCTTGTTTCCTGTTGAGGATGTGGTTTCCGGCTTTCTCTTTTTCAATCTTTTCACTCTTACGTAGACCCCTGCACATCAGTGGCGTTACCGCCTTGCTTGGTGTGATATGATTAAAAAAAGAAAAATACAGATATACACACACAGAGACACAGACACAAAGTTCCATTTATAAATAAGTTTAGTTACTTTGTATTCTTTTTATTCAAAAATGAATCTAAAAGCAAACCGTGATTGTGTTTTGTCACCATTTCAGAATCAATATTCATAAGAGTTGTTTGAGCTGTCTTGATCTCTATCCTCATTAGATCAATATAAAAGCAATTACATAATAAAACAGCTTTTTTCTTCAGTTTTGATGGTTCCGAGATAAACGAACCAAGAAAAGGAACAAAAGACACATTTTTCAATGATAGCGAATACAACTTAAGGAAGGCTGCAAAGAATATTGTTTAAAACCTTTTTGACAAAAATGGGAGATAAACACATCAATGATAGCGAATACAACATATACCTAAGGAAGGCTGCAAAGAATATTGTTTAAAACCTTTTTGACAAAAATGGGACATAAACACATCAATGATAGCGAATACAACATATACCTAAGGAAGGCTGCAAAGAATATTGTTTAAAACCTTTTTGACAAAAATGGGAGATAAACACATCAATGATAGCGAATACAACATATACCTAAGGAAGGCTGCAAAGAATATTGATTAAAACCTTTTTGACAAAAATGGGAGATAAACACATCAATGATAGCGAATACAACATATACCTAAGGAAGGCTGCAAAGAATATTGTTTAAAACCTTTTTGACAAAAATGGGAGATAAACACATCAATGATAGCGAATACAACATATACCTAAGGAAGGCTGCAAAGAATATTGTTTAAAACCTTTTTGACAAAAATGGGAGATAAATATATCAATGATAGCGAATACAGCATATACCTAAGGAAGGCTGCAAAGAATATTGTTTAAAACCTTTTTGACAAAAATGGGACATAAACACATCAATGATAGCGAATACAACATATACCTAAGGAAGGCTGCAAAGAATATTGATTAAAACCTTTTTGACAAAAATGGGAGATAAACACATCAATGATAGCGAATACAACATATACCTAAGGAAGGCTGCAAAGAATATTGTTTAAAACCTCTTTGACAAAAATGGGACATAAACACATCAATGATAGCGAATACAACATATACCTAAGGAAGGCTGCAAAGAATATTGATTAAAACCTTTTTGACAAAAATGGGAGATAAACACATCAATGATAGCGAATACAACATATACCTAAGGAAGGCTGCAAAGAATATTGTTTAAAACCTTTTTGACAAAAATGGGAGATAAACACATCAATGATAGCGAATACAACATATACCTAAGGAAGGCTGCAAATAATATTGATTAAAACCTTTTTGACAAAAATGGGAGATAAACACATTAATCCAAAATGTGAAAAATAAGGAAAATATTCATTTCCAAATTTAAATATTAAACTTAGTTCGGTTTAAGGTTTAAAGATATTTCTTTTATAACGGATTTCCAAAGCTATTAAGAGCAAATTTAATCCAGTTCTCATGCTTCATAATTTTACCCTTATGCTATACATGACTTAGTTTGACAAATATAAACTTAATAAAAGCAAAGTAAGTTGGGATATTAAGTAAATTAACCTTTATTAATGCAATTAGTGCCTCAATGTAATTCCTAATGCTGTTATCAGAAACATAACACATCACTCAATAAAACCCGGCCTGACATATAGATGGCATCACTAATAAAAAAAATCCATATAATTTTTTATGAAGTACTAACCTTCAAATGATACGTGACAAAATTTGGGCCCTATCGGATTATTAGTTTACAAATTACAGTTATTTAAGTGCAGCTACTGTTGCAAATTTTCAAAACAATGGATAAATCTGAATTTCATGTGCTGATAAAGCATTGCTTTCTGATGGGAAAAAATACTGTTCAAGCAAAGCAATGGCTTGATAAGTGTTATTCGGACTCTGCTCTGTCAGAAACGACGGTTAAAAAGTGGTATGCTAATTCTAAACGTGGTCGTACAGAAGTTGCGTGAGATATCAGAGAAATTGAACATATCAGAAGGCTGAGTATTCACCATCTTGCATGAACATTTGTCAGTGAGAAAGCTGTGTTGAAAGTCGGTGCCGTGTTTGCTCGCATTCGGTCAAAAACAACAACGCGTTGACGATTCAGAGCATTGCTTGTAACTTTTTCAACGCAACGAGTTGTTTCGTAAATATGTGACAATGGATGAAACATGGATTCACCACTTCACTCCAGAGCTAAATCAGCAGTCAGCTGAGTGAACCACAACAGGTAAAAGTCGTCCAAAGCGACAAAAGACGCAAATATCAGCAAGCAAATTTTGGCCTCCGTATTTTGGGATGCGCTAGGTAATTTGTTCATCGATTACCTTGAGAAAGGAAGAACCATCAATAGCGAGTATTATATAACATTATTGTTGCGTTTGAAGGAAGAAATCGTCCCAAAACGACCACAAATGAAAAAGAAAGAAGTGATCTTTCACTAAAACAATGCACCGTGTCACAAGTCGATCGCAACAATGTCAAAACTACATGAATTGCACTTCGTATTGCTTCCGCATTCACTCTATTCTCTAGATATGCCCCCCCCCCCAAGTGACTAGTGGCTGTTTGCAGACCATAAAAGAATGCTCCAGGGATAGAGATTTGGCTCCAATGAAGAAGTGATATCGAAAACTGAGGCGTATTTTGAGGCCAAAGACAAATCGTTTTACAAAAAAGGCATCGAATTGTTAGAGAAGCTTTGGCATCAGTGTATCACCCTAAAAGGAGACTATGTTGTTGAATAAAATTCAGTTTGGCCTAAAAGTTATTGTTTTATTAGTTAGGCTCGAAATTTATTAAGTGGTGTGTTATACAGCTGCATATATATATATATATATATATATATATATATATATATATATATATATATATATGTTTATGTGGGTACCTATCTTGATTTTGTCGTTAACAGGTTTCCCAAATTTCCACACTTGACTAATGAAATGTTCACCTTCCCCCTTTTACTATTTATGACATTAACTTTATAATATCCAGGAGAAGAAAGAAAGTCTGTGTCATGCCACTTAAATGGACGCTATGTTGATGAATAAAGTCGAATTTTGCTGAAAAGTTGTTGTTTTATTAGTTAGCCCCGGGATTTATTGAGTGATGTGTAATATAAAAACTATCATTTTATTGTTTGAATTGTTGCCGTTATGTTAATCGGCTTTTCCTTTAACTGTCATAATTATGTACTTCTTGAATAAACTATGTCGGTTTGTTTTTCAGTGGGAAAAATTTCACAAGATCGTGCAATAAACATACAATTAAATGTTAACAAACATACACAAAAGCTAAATCTTATTTGTAAATTTTGTTCTTTTAACTGTCCGAGTTCAAAGCGACTTTAATACTTCCTTTCTTTTGATACTGCACCAAAACTACTACTACTACTACTATTACTACTACTATTACGACTATTATTGTTGATACTGTTGTTGTACTGAACTGAATTTTGCGACGCAGAAACAGAACAGGGATTAAGAAAGATTTAGTTGTGCTGCTTGTTTTCAATATTTCTCTATCCGTCCATTCTGTTTTATTTCATCTCATTATCTTTGTTTCTTTTCTTAATTCGTCCTTTGATATATATATATAGTTTTAGTGAAAATAATTTCTCACTTTAGCTTAGCATGTTCTTGCCTACTTCGAAGTTTCGTGACGACACCGTCGTTATGGTGTCTTCACTCATCGGGGCTGTTTATTTTTGCTCCCGCCTCGATGAGTGTCGACATCATAACAGTGTCGTCATGGAATTTCGAAGTTGGCATGAACCTGCCCAGTTAAAGTAACAAGTTCTAAAAACTAAAACTATCAACGCTCTATCTCCAACCCGATATCGAGCACTTTGCTTTCCAAAGTGTCTTTGTATCTATCGAAAAAGTAACAATCTTGGCATCACAACTGAACACTATATATATATATATATATATATATAGGTAATGATGTCAAATCCTTAAATGGAGGGGATAATCTAAATAGATTTAATTAATATAAATTATAAAATAAGTAGTAATTTAAATTTATTTTTAATTTAAATATGATTTTAGTTTACCCACGTCTAACTCACCTGCAAATTTACTACCAGTTTGTGTTGATTATTTTTTGAAAAAAAAATTCTAGTTGAAATTATTTTCATGTTTATCGCTTGTTGAGGGAATCGGGGTTAATTTTCTTTTTCTATTTAATATATAAGCCTGTATATGTTTATAATTACTTTATATGTGTGTATAAGTGTGTAGATGTGTGTGTGTGTGTGTGTGTGTGTGTGTGTGTGTGTGTGTGTGTGTGTGTGTGTGTAACACAGCAATCAATAAGTCCCGAGCCTGACATATAGATGACGCCACTAATAAAAAATCCATATGATTTTTTTTAAGTACTAATTTTCTAACGGCACGTGACAAAATTTTGGCCCAATCGGATTATTAATTTACAAATTACAGTTATTTAAGTGATGCTACTGTTGCAAACAATAAAAAAATCTGAAGCTCATGTGTTAATAAAGCATTGCTTTCTGATGGGAAAAATAATGTTCAAGCAAAGCAATGGCTTGATAAGTGTTATTCGGACTCTGCTCCGTCAGAAACAACGGACAAGAGGTGGTATGCTGACATTAAACGCGGTCGTACAGACATCAATGATGCTGAACGCTCAGGTCGCCTAAAATCGACAGTTGTCCCGGAAAACACCAAAAAAATTCACAAACTCTTTTTGGCCGATCGTAAATTGAAGTTGCGTGAGATAGCAGAGAAGTTGAACATATCAGAAGGCAGTGTATTCACCATTTTGCATGGACATTTGTCAATGAGAAAGCTGTGTTCAAAGTGGGTGCCGCGTTTTAATAAGACTACGGAAGAAAAACATCAGGTTTATTCACTCCACATGCTGTTGCTAATTCTATTAGCGAATGTTTATACAATCCAGACGATGGGATAACTTTTCCAGTTTATTATAGAAAATACGAAGAGATCTTTAAAAGGAGTTGTTCGCATAGGAATGATGAAAGGAAAGTCGTTTATTATTAAGAAAAGTATTCCTTTCTGAACATGAAAAGTATGTAAATTTTATTTAAAAAATAATAACAGGTGGGATAAACTAGCAGAATAGTGTCAATGTATTGTAAATCTAAAATTCGATACTGCAAAGTTTGAGGAAAGAGACATTTCATAAATATATAGCGTCCAACCATCTAAGAAAAAACACTATAGACGTTTTTCAACTCCTAACAAAATATTACAAAAGGACGATAAATCCCTCAATACCTAAAATTTCCCACGGTTGTGGAGGTAAGCATTTCAAAAGTAATTGTTTTTTAAGAACAAAAAATGCTACGAATGTGAGAGGCTAGGATACAAAAGTACTTATTGTAAATACAAAAATGGAAGAAAAATAAAATATGTGAACATGGTAAATAGATGGTGTAAAGTCAAAAAAGCATAAAGAAATAAATTAACAAGACTGCGAACGTGTCTTTAACTGAGTTAGAAGCATCTCAAAAAGGGAAATTTGTTTTTGTGAAAATTAATGATATAAAAATAAAACTACAACTAGATACAGGATCTAATATCACCATCATAAATGAACAGACATGGATAAAAATAAACCCAGTTTATTAGCTTCTAAAAAAGTTGCCCATGAAATTTTAGGAAAAAATTGAGCTTTATGGGTGAATTCATCTGTAACATTTCTTTTGTTGACAAAACTAAAACAGCGGCGGTGTTTGGAACAGACTGGATTGCATTATTTGATCGTTGGTATCTCCCAATTAAATTTTTCTGCAACAAAATAAATATTGTTACCTCCAGTGCTAATACGGCAACTGAAAAGTTACAAAATGAATTAAAACAGAGTTTTCCAGAAGTCTTCTCGGAAGGTTTAGGAACATACACAAAAACGTACCCCCTTGAGAGCGCGTCGAATACAGCATTATTTGTGCCAGGATGATAAATTACGTCAAATTAGAAGAAAAAAGGTTCCGAGATTAGATTGTGTTGCCACTCGACTCGACAGTAACATATGCCTGTAACACCTCAGTTGAGGTCCGAACAATTTCTCCAGCGGCCATTCTCCACGCTGCGATGTTACCGGGGGTTGGTTGAAAAAGTCGAACTCTCAAGCTGGGGGTACAAGATAAACTATTGAAGGAATGAACTTCCACAACTTGGATGATTTTAATTGATGCTTTATTTCGTTCAGAGTTAGTCTTGCAGTTGGGGCAGGCGATGTGACACTCAGCTCTAACTCTAATTAATGGAGATCAAATGCCGAACCGACCGACTCAGACGAACGGAGTTTCCCTTCTTCAGTGTGCCTGACACACATAGCTACTTCAAGCACACGCCCGGCTGAACTGATCGGCTCGGAAAAATCACTTGTATTTATATTGAAATAATCGGAAGTCCACTAGAGATCGGCTTAAAACAAAAGATAAGCATTGGTGACTGTAAGTCCAAAATTTCAGAGTACTTAAATTTTGCTTCCTTTGATGTGTAAACATCCGGCAGACATCCCGTCTACACTTAGCCTCCAACGACGTATTTTTCAGGAATTTTTTTTATCTTTTTATCTTAATAAAGCTTCGTGTGAAGGCCGTCGGATGTTTTTATAGCCCTGACACTTTACCCGTAACCAGGCGTTTTTTATTACTTGGAGAAAGGGAAAATTCTATTATCCTTTCTTTATTTTCTTAATGTGTGGTCAAGATACAGTAAAGACAGTTTTTGACCTGGTCACCTATCACATCAAATCACTTAGTCAAATATTTTAAATTTACTTATAAAAGAAAAGGCGTTTATTTATTTATTTTTTCCTTTTCTTTTTCACTTAGTACTTGTGTTAAACGAAACACATGTTTTTAAACTATTTTTCTATTCTTAATATTCTTAATCTATTATAATAAAATACATATTTTATAAATCCACCTTAATATACGCCTAGTTATCGTGTTACATGCCTGTTTTACAATTGCCAAGTGTCACCACTAAGACCGCGAGAAAGTTCTTGAAAAGAATGTTACGAATTGTCCAAATTGTCTTAACGAGGCAGCTATGGCGCAACTCGTCTCTTCAGTCTCAACTGCCAAAGGCACATAAGAGTCGATCGTTGTGACAACGGCATCTGCAATCTTCCATTTTAGATCTTCGAACATTTTGATGGCGAGAAGAGGTAAAGAAAATTTGGAAATCGCTGTTAATGGATGTACTTTTTCAGAGAACGATATCCTGTATGAATAACTAGCAGTATAGCCCGGCGTTGCTCGGGTGTAATGAAAGCTTTAAAATTAATCCATGATCCTGGAGCTCCGACATCTTTGGACGTTGGCACGAAAGACTAAAAAGCAATAGTTGTTTCCAGTTAAAGCAAAACCGTAGACTGAAAGAAAAATGAATGGATGTAAATCAAATTTTGATTTCCTGGTATCGATATCAAATTTTCTGCACTACTGTAAGAACTGCAACCTCGAAACTTCTGAATATCGTTTCTCATGTCTTTGTCTATGAGTGTATCAAATTTGATTAATATCGGATCACTTCTTCTATAACCCGATTTTTTCGATTATGGATTTTCGATATTTATCAGGGGTACCTCGACACAAAACCTAGCTAAGAACACTCGCAGACGCTTATAGTATAACTCTGTAAAATTTCAAGAAAATCGGTTCAGCCGTTTCAGAGTCTATAGGTAACAGACACACACACGCACATACTCACACACACAGAGAGACAAAGTTCCATTTATAAATAAGTTTAGATGTACAAACATCCCCAGCGCTCGTCGAAAAGAGGATAAATTACTCGTGAACCGCAAATTAAGAAGTGGCTTTAGTAGTTCTGAATGTGGCCTCATGTTACTTTTGCTAACAACATATCCGAGTAATTTAATAAGATTTTGCCTAAAAGCATTTATCGTAATTTAGCGTTAAGTTGTATTTTTCAAGTATGCCTTGTTGAGGCCACGGTTTCTGGTGAATCAAGAGAATCCGGGGGTTGTGAGGATGCAGAAGTGGGAAGATGCCATTTGATCATTGCAGTCACAGAATCCTGTGAAATGAAAGAATCTGCATTACGTTGAGCTAGATCTAAAATTCTTGCTTTTGGTCGTAGGTTTTTCGGGAGGGTAAGGTTTTCATTTTCTGGTAGATGCTGCCGAATATTTACTAACAATAATCCATCGGTTTGCGTATTCGAGAACTCTTAAGCTCTTTAGCAGGAATCGATTTTAAAAAGGAAACAAGACCTTTTTGTAATGCGACCCTTTTCATAGCACAGCGTTAAAACACGCTGAATAAAACGTGGAACGCAGGTTCGATTTCTACCAAAGAGCACATTATCTTTATTAAAACTTTTCGAATGCGAAGCCCGATAAAGGTAATACACACCGTTTAAAATAAAAATGCGGCGTTTATTTCAAATATAGTTTTTCATGCATATTATTTTCTCTTTTTTGCTCATCTAGACTCCTAGTGAGACGTGTGTTGTAGTGTAGTGGATATCGGCTCGGAAGGAGAACTCGGGGAGCCGAGTTCGAATTCAAGTTGAATTCGTTGCATTCACTTACGCGCAAATACGCTTGATAAAGGTATGAATCCGTCTCTTCCCTCCAGTTATCGGTTAAATAACAGGACAGATTGAGTTTTATAGCCTTGGCTGGCAACCAGTCTACCGCAGAAAACAATGGCAACCTACTGCGGGATAATCTTCTGCCCAATCAGTCATGTCTCTTTCGAGACATGGTTGCCCAAACGTGTTTCACGTATGGCACTTAACTGACTGATTGGTCTACTAAAAACTGATATTTGTCTTTTGATAGATAAGAAAAACAGGTGACTGGGGACTCGTGATTGTTCAAGACACGACTTATTTCTACAAGAAAAAATTAGACGAAAATTTACTCATCTGACATTTCTGACATAGAATGATACTGAAGTTAATCTTGTATTATTTTTAAGGTAATATTCTTTACGTTAATATGATAATTCGTATCAATCCATCGTCTTCAATTGTAAGGATATTATCCCATATTCATTGGTATATGGGAGAACCGATATTATATATTAATTCTTATTTGTTCTTAATGAAAATTTCCTGTTAATATTTTGCTTAGCCTTTGGGGGGCACAGTTCGCTATTCCACCGCACATTTCAATGTCTATGCAACATTTTTCACCCTCTGTTAAAACACTTTCTCGATATCTAAATCTTTGTATTTTCTTGATTTTGGTGCTTCCAATTCCCAGTTTACCTTCTGGTCTGTTACTTGTGCCGACAACCATGCATTACTGTTTTACGATTGATGCTTATTCCTTCTTTTTTTTTTTTTTTTTTTTGTTTGTTTTACTTTACTACTTTTTGTGGGTGTTCCTGTAATTTTTTTTTTTCTGAGTCTGCTATCAACACTGTGTATCTAGTGTGTTCACCAACAATAAATCGCGGTCAGATTTCTTGTTCTCTCGATATCACCTCGCTTTAAACGCTAAATAAATCTGATGACAACACACACACACACACACACACACACACACACACACACTTGTCTTACGTCCCTTTCAATTTTGTGTATTTGATAAATCCATTTTCTATTCTGATAGAATTACTAGCCGTTGCTTCCAGTCAATATCACACTGGTCTTCTTAATAAAATTGATAACTTGTTTTGGAGACGACTGATTTATTTATTATGAAAAAAAAATAACATGCATTTTAAATAATAAACGAATAAAATAATATGTCATAGAAACGCATTTGAATATATAATTACATGGGATAATCTTGATCGATCAGACATACTCGGTTGATTTCCGTTCTAAAAATGGAAAAAGGCGAATCCATCTTGCGTACTGCTGACTCTATTTTTTGGGATCTTAAATTCATAGCACCATTTATTCCATTTTTCCTAGTCTAGTTTTCTTTGGAATAATCTCGTTTGTTGATGTTACTAAATCTCGTTTGTTGATGTTTGTTGATGTTACTTCTCTTAATGTGTTTTACTTCAAACCTCTATTCTAATTTACTTCATTATATCTTCTTTTAACACTGTCTCTATGCATCTCTTACAAATTCAGGCCATTCCGGAGTCTGTCATACTGCAATTTGGGTGCTGCTTTGGTCCACTTCAGATTCCGTAATTCTACAATACAGTGGAAGGTGCTCACTCCCGCAGTCGGAGCTTTAGTATTTTTACAGCGTAAAACTGAAATCCTGAATTTCTAATTGATCGTTATCTAATCGATTTGGTACTTCATTTCTCTTTCTGGACATCCTCGTGACAATAAAAATCTTGTGTTTTTTTTAAACCAGGTGTTTACTATTTACCTGGTAATCGTCACACAGAATTTGACCCATTTTTCTTCGCGATCATTACGAGTTTAGAATCCATTTGAGTTTAAATATAGCTAGCATCATAGCCCGGCGTTGCCCGTGCAACTCAGAACATTTTATCGCTTGTAGTCGCAGCCTCAACATTGGTGCTGGATGCAGCAATTTGTTGCCCTGACTGAGCACACGTAGTGTGAGTGACTGTTACTTTAATCGAAGATGGCTGCTAAATTACTTGGACTCAATTTTTTTTTTAATCATATCACCCCGAGCAAGGCGGTAACGCCACTGATGTGCAGGGGGCTACATAAGAGTGAAGAGACTGGAAAAGAGAAGACCGGAAACCGCATCCTAAACAGGAAACAAGTGATGAGCCTCTCCACCTGTTCAGTAGACGTGGGTGGAGTGTGAACCGGGCGATAGTTTAGTATATCTACTCCTATTGAAAAAAAAAAAGTGAGAAGTTTGAAAAAAGAGAAAACCGGAAACCGCGTCCTAAACAGGAAACAAGGGATGAGCCTCTTCACCTGTTCAATAGACGTGGGTGGAGTGTGAACAGGGCGATAATTTAGTCTATCTACTCCAATTGAAAAACAACAAAGTGAGAAGATTAGAAAAGATAAAACCGGAAATCGCATCCTTAACAGGAAACACGAGATGAGCCTCTTCACCTGTTCAATAGATGTGGGTGGAGTGTGAACCGGGCGATAGTTTAGTCGATCTACTTTACAATACTCACACAAACATCGAATCTCGTGATGCAATAATGTTTATAATATTAAATGGATAAATTTCTTTAAAACTCGGTTATATAAAAAAAAATAATTATATAAAAAAATGTTCTTTAAAAATTGTTCAAAAATTCCATTTAAAAAATCTATTTTCTTTTGTTTTGCGTAAACGTGATTTGATGTTTTGTGTGACATTGTAAACAACATTGCATTTGTTTTTGTTTCAAAATTACGGGGGAAAATATTTATATTTTTTGTTGACTAAATGAATTTAACATAAAAATAAAAATTATTCATTTTGTTTTACTGAAATTAAAAATATAAAAACTATTACGCTCTCAGTTCATAAATTTTCGATATTTAAAAGTGTAGACATTTAATTTTAGAGGAAAAAATTACATTAATGCCATACGAATTACAGACAGTTGATTTCCTGCATGAAATATTTAGCGAAAAAAAAGTTTGTTTTTTTTTAATTTTATTTTCTGAAGTATGAAATATTAAATCTGAAAAAAAAAAGACCTAAATAATTAAATTAACTATTGGCACTTTTTTTAATTTTGCTTTTGTTTGAAAAAACACTTTTTTTTAAATATTTCTTTTGTTTCAAAATTACAGGGGGAAATATTCACATTTTTGTTGACCAAATGAATTTTTAAAACGTCGGAACAAAAATTAAATATAAAGGCTCTTTTTTTATAAATAAAAAAATATTTTAGTCTCATTTGACACGTGCGATTTGATTACTGTGACATAATTTAGCAACCATCTTAGATCTTAGATGTTTTACGGAGCAAATGTAGGCCTTGTGAGTGAAATTGGGTAATCAACGAGGGTTTAAGCGTCCTGGCCGGGGTTCAGACTGTTGTTCATGCTAGATAACGAGCTCTCTCCCAGAAACTGTAACTAAGGTCTGCTCAGCATAGTTGACCCATCCTTTGGAGTGAAATTGGTTAGAGGGCTCTTCTAAGGAGCCGTCGATGGTTGTTCTAGCTCAAAGTCACAAGTCATCGTGACCGAGGGTTTGAGCGTCCTGGCCTTGTTCAGACTGTTGTTCATGCTAGATAACGCGCTCTCTTTCAGAAACTGTAACTAACGTTCACTCAATATATTTGCAATATAAACCACAGGTGGGTTCTGTGGGTGTAGAACAAACACAAATGTGCCTGAGCAGTCGTCTACAACGGTGATTAACTAGCTGCGCCAGTAGACAGGCATCCTTGGATACACGTAGCCAGCCACACACACACACAGACAATATTTGCTATCAGCCAATCATTGACCTGTACATGGTTACCGAATCAGAAATAGGATTGATGGGAAATTGCAGGATGCGACTTAAGGAACATCTTTTTTAATCTTTTCACCCCAAGCAACGTGTTAACAGCACTGATGTGCAGAGGGTTACATAAGAGAGTAGAAGTACTAGGCAGGAGGAGAGTGAAAACAAAAACGAACTAGCTACAGGGGGTGAAAGAGAAAGGGCAAGAGAAAGATGTGAACACAGGAGTGAAGACAGTTGCGAAGGTAGAGAGAAAGGAAAAAAACAAGATACACGGGTTGATGTAGAAAGGGCTGGAGGTAAGTGGATAAGAGATGGGAATTGGTTTTACATTTAAATTCCTGGAGGTTATATCCGTCAGGAAAGCAAGTTTATGGAAGGGAGTTCCACAGTCTGAAAGCGCGAGAAAAGCAGCTGCTGGAATAGAATTGTCGCCTGCATTTGGTTGATCTAAATGTAAAAGGGTGAGACCTTGTTGCCACTCTGGTTGCCTGAGTAAATTCTTGTGGAGGGGGCATCAGTAACCAAAGTTCGTCAGGGCAGAAGCCATGAAAATATTTGTAGAAAAGACAGAGGGAAGCCACATCCTGATGATGAGAAAGTTGCTGAAGTCGAGGTGCCAGATTGTTTGAATTTTGCACTGAACTAAGTTCAGTGCAAAATTCAAACAATCCCAAGACTATGTAGCGTCGAGAGAAAATAATTATTTTAAAAAGTGCGACTGCAAAGTCTCGTTGGCTTTATTAGATCTGCATTTTTTGTAATCCCTTTTCATCTCTCTTTCAATCATGTCCACGCCCGTTAAGCACATTTTGGTCTCTCTCTCTCTCTCTCTCTCTCTCTCTCTCTCTCTCTCTCTCTCTCTCTCTCTCTCTCTCTCTCTCTCTATCTCTTTCTCTCTATCTCTTTCTATCTCTTTCTCTCTCTCTTTCTATCTCTCTCTTTCTCTCTCTTTATCTCTCTCTCTTCCTATCTCACTCTATTTCTATCTCTTTCTCTCTCTCTTTCTATCTCTTTCTCTCTCTCTCTTTCTATCTCTCTCTCTTTATCTCTCTCTCTTTCTATCTCAATCTCTTTCTATCTCTTTCTCTCTCTCTTTCTATCTCTCTTTCTCGCTATCTCTTTCTCTCTCTCTCTTTCTATCTCTCTCTTTCTATCTCTTTCTCTCTCTTTCTATCTCTCTCTCTTTCTATATCTTTCTCTCTCTCTCTCTCACACACACACACACACACACTCTTTCAGTTACGATTTCTTTATTGTTATGTAATGCAGTTCATAGGTATTCGACATTTACTCAGTGTACTTTTTACTCATTTATATTCAATCATAATAATCTGTAAGAGCAGCTAACAAAACTTTGCACAACTAGGTGCCTTAAATTTTTCCTTCATCTGTTGATAAATCTGCATAATTAAAAATATACATTTTACACACAAAAAATTATTTTTTGACATCAGTCAGTCAGTTAAGTGCCATACGTGATACACGCTTGGGCGATCATGTCTCGAAAGAGACATGACTGACTGGGCAGAAGATTATCCCGCAGTAGGTTGCCATTGCTTTCTGCGGTAGACTGGTTGCCGACCAAGGCTATAGAACCCAATCTGTCCTGTTATTTAACCCATAACTGGAAGGAATAGGCGGATTAATACCTTTCCCAAGGGTATTTGCGCGTAAGTGAATGCAATGAATTCAGCCGGAATTCGAACTCGGCTCCCCGATTTCTCGTTCAGAGCAGATATCCAATGCACCAAAACGCACATCCTATTTTTGACATACTCTTCTTAAATGCATTCAACCCGACGGTTTCCTCTTAATCTTTACGTCGAACATTATACAATGAAAACTGTTATTCAGTATTCAATTATTTGATTTATTTGACCTTCGTTTGCGCGTTCGTGAGTATGAAGATGTTTTTTGTACAGTTCACTAAAATTTCATTGTAATCAACTTGTCTTTCAACTTCTTTAATTGAAAGGTCTGTTAGTTTTGCGCTAAAAATTGGCTTTTTAACATCAATTCTAACGATATCAAGATAAGGTTGCGTCCACCTAAGTATAACTGAAGGCCTAACCACTTGTTTTTTCCTCTTCTACTATCTTAGTGCTTTTGATTTCTTATAACGATTTATATCAATATACTAGTCCTGATGTGCGTTGTGGCGCAGTGGATATGGACTCGGAACGAGAAATCGGAGAGCCGAGTTCGAATTCCAGTTGAATTCCTTGCATTCACTTAAGCGCAAATACCCTTGGGAAAGGTATTAATCCGTCTATTCCTTCCAATTATGGGTTAAATAACAGGACAGATTGGGTTCTATAGCCTTGGCTGACAACCAGTCTACTGCAGAAAGCATGGCAATCTACTGCTGAATAATCTTCTGCCCAGTCAGTCATGTCTCTTTCGAGACATGATCGCCCAAGCGTGTTTCACGTATGGCACTTAACTGACTGAATGGTCCTGAGCATGACGGTAAATTGCATCCGGCAGCAAGGCCTCTGAGGAGGTTGTGAGAAGCATTGAACCACCTCTTAATTGCTGTTATTCTCAGGTCCACCCTGACCTGTGGTGGTAGCACCTGTTAGGGTCCCACCTATAGGCAAATAGTTAACCTCCAAACTTGGGTCAAAACACTATGAAAGTATAAAAATACACTTTTATAGAAATATATACATAAAAACAGACTTTTATAAAAAAATAAATACACATTTTTTAAGGAAAAATATTACCAACAATATATTTTTAAGGAAAAAAAAATATTGCCATAACACATTTCTGAAAGAAAAGAATTATTCACAGCAAAACTTTTTGAATAGAAAACTAGATGACATTTTCAGTTTTCTCAAATAAAAAAGAATAAAAAAATTTCATTAAAATCTGACTAAATCAACCTTCTCACTATAACCAAACTTTAAAAAACAAAACTTAAAACCCCAACTTTTTGGCATTAAATAACCTACAGAGGTTGATATGCCATTAAACAAAACTCAAACTTAAACTCCAATATAATATAAATATGAACTGACTTTCGACAGAAAGTTAAAATCCAGAAATTTACACAACGATATTTAAGCCCATAGGAAATTGAATTATATTCTCTTTATTTTAGAAATTTTTGAAGGGACGTATTTAATCATCGTCATTTTTAACTTAATCTCCTTATCTTTCCTCACATTCCTTCATTTTCTTCCTTCTTTTCTTTCTTCTTTTCGCCTCCTTCCCTCTTCCTTTCTCACTGACTCTCTCTCTCTCTCTCTCTCTCTCTCTCTCTCTCTCTCCCTACTCCTCACTGTTAGTTTCTTTTTGTATTTTCTATGTATCCAATTGTAATTTGATTTATTTTGTAACAACACTGCTTTCATCTGCTTTTTTTATATTTTTTTTCTAAATGATATAAGGTGTGCAGAAAATTTTTCTCTTCCCAAATTAATTAGATCACCAAACATTCGCAAATCTCTTTTTGGTCAGACTGAGAACTTTTCAGTACTTTCTTCCTCTTTTAAAATATTCGGAATAAGTGAAAATTTATCCTTCTTGTTGATGATTTTCCTATCTTTTATGATATAAATTTTCTTCAATTATTCTTGCATTATTCATTTTTTTTCCTTTTTTGCAGGTGTGGAAGAGATAGGCAGCAACCCAAAAGCTGGATGACGTCATTATGGAATTAAGTCATTTTATAGACTTCCTGCGTGTCTCCGGAGTCTATATCTTATGCTTATTTGTCCTCGCCGAAGCATACAACTCTGATCCAATAATAACCACATCCAAAGGAAGAGTTCGGGGAATGCGAATAAATGTTTACGACAAACAGGTAGATACGTTTCTTGGCATTCCATTCGCTAAACCCCCAGTGGGTAACTTAAGATTCAAACACCCGGTTCCCAATGACCCATGGACAGGAATTTACAATGCAACGAAAAGGCCAAACTCATGCGTCCAGGGCTTTGACAGGATTTTTACAAACTTTTCTGGTGAGACTATGTGGCATGCTAACACGCAACTTTCTGAAGACTGTCTTTATTTAAATGTTTGGGTGCCCCGCAATGGTAAATCTAAGAAGAAAAAAGCTGTAATGATATGGATCTATGGTGGGGGGTTCTACAGCGGAACATCGACACTCGATGTCTATGACCCACGCTACCTGGTTGCTGAGAATGATATCATTTTCGTGTCGATGCAATATCGAGTAAGTGCTTTCGGTTTTCTCGCTCTCGGCATTCCAGAAGCCCCCGGAAACGCAGGAATGTTCGACCAACTTATGGCGTTAGACTGGGTTCAGAGGAATATCAAGTTTTTCGGGGGTAATCCGCAAAACGTGACGCTGTTCGGTGAGAGTGCTGGCGCAGTAAGCGTAGCTTTTCATCTCCTCTCGCCTCTAAGTCGGCCGAAGTTTAATCGGGCTATCTTGCAGAGCGGAAGTGTAACCTGCGCATGGGCAGTGACAACCCGTGAAGAGGCCTTTCGACGAGCGAAGAGACTTGCTCGCCAATTCAAGTGTCCCGTTCTCGATACGGCCATGGATGTCTACCAATGCCTAAAAGCGCAACCTGCAGATGAGTTTCCTGATCATGAATGGTGGGTGGTCCAAGGGATCTCTCAATTCCCATTTGTTCTCGTTGTCGACGGTACATTTTTGGTTGAAGCTCCGGAAATCTCACTGGAACGTCAAAATTTTAAAAAAGTCCCTCTCCTGGTGGGGAGCAACAAAAACGAGGGAACATATTTTCTTACCTATTTTCGGCAAGATATTTTCAATTTAAAAGACAGTGCTCTTATTAGTAAAAGTATTTTTCGTCTTCTTTTGGATACACTGGTCGAATACTATCCGAAGTATCCACATTCCCTAAACTCGTTTGGTAGGGACGCTATCTTATATCAGTACACACATTGGGCAGATCCTGATGATATGCTACACAACCGAAATATGCTTGACCAGTTAGTGGCTGATTATCACTTCCTCTGTCAGGTAAACGAAATGGCCAACGCGTACTCTGCCGCAGGACAGAAAGTCTACTATTACCATTATACTCATGTCTCCTCCCAGTCACCGTGGCCCGAATGGATTGGAGCCTACCACGCCGCTGAAATTGACTTTGTCTTCGGAGCGCCCATGGATAGGGGCAAAAACTATTTACCAAACGAAGTAGAACTGAGCCGAAAAATGATGCGATTTTGGAGTAACTTTGCAAAAACTGGGTACGTTTTTCGTCTTTTATTCTTTAGTGTTTTGTTTTATTTAATTATTTCTTTAAATACATGTAAAAAATATTTTTTACCAGAGGTCATTATAAAATGTTGTTGTTATTGTTTTTCTCTAGCACTCCGTATTACTGGTTCTCATGCTAAAACAAAAATACTATAAACTATACCATTTTTTATTTAGTTATACTTTAATTGCTTTCATAAACAATATAAATTAAGGATATCATAGTCTGAAAAGAAAACAAAATTCAATGAATAATGAATTTCTAAAAGAATTGTTTTCATTTATAATATTTTTTTATTATAATAATTTATAAAGTTTCAATTTTTTTAATTTCCTCTTTCATCGTTAACTCTAGGTTGTTAAATTAATGCATGAAGACTACATTTACTAATCGAAAATTGAAAAGCTTAATACAAATAATTTAGCCAATGGATTTTTAAAATAATTAAATCATTTTAATTGTGCGCATGCTGATTACCCGTATTTTTTGTTACGGGTGGCCAACGCTTTTATCCACTGGGCCAGTATATGATTTTTTGCAAGATATAACCCTAATGTCTCAGTAACTCCTTTTTACCAGAGCTCATAATACAATTTTGTTGTTGTTATTGTTTTTCTATAGCACTCCGTATTACTGGTTCCCATGCTGTATTCATTTCTATGCTTGGTCAGCTTAGGGAATTTTTGTGGCCTGGCATATTTACTGATTCCTTAAGTTCTCGTATTTTCCAATTATTTTTCAGTCTATTATTCCAATCTCATCTTACAGGGGGCAGTGATCTTTCTTTTTCCCTCAATATAAAATAAGTGCAGGAACACAAAAAACAACGAATCGGAGAAAACAGTGTGATGATATGGACAACCTTCTGCTAGGAACCACTGGTTTCTCTCATTCATGTATAGTGTGTTGTTTTGTTGTTTTTTTTTGCTTTAATTATTTCTTTAAATACATGTAAAAAAAAATATTTATTTCGTACATTGAGGATTTATCTACCAACAAAACTTTAACAATATACCTTTTTCTCGATACTAAAATCGACAGATTTCTCATTGAAATATCAGTTGTAATTATTTTCAAAATCAAGATCCTCAATATTCTTCTATGAATTCTTGCTCCGAGTTCACATGATTTCCTTGAACTCCTCGTTTATCTCCCTCGTTACACAATAATGTCTTATGAAACCGAAATAAATTTCTAAATAATTACTTAAATCATCGTATATTTAGCATTATTTAACCACTTGCTTCATATATCTATATCTGCTTGAAAAGCAACACTTACGTACCTTAAAATGTATTAGTACTTACACTGAATAAGACTTTTCCTTTAAAAATTAATCATTTTTTTATATTTAGAAATAAAATAGTTTAAATTTTAATTGTTGATTTCAGAAATACAATAGTTTAAATTTTAATTGTTGATCTTAAAAATAAAATATTTTAAATTTTAAATGTTGATTTTAAAAATAAAATATTTTAAATTTTAACTGTTAATTTTTAAAATAAAATAGTTTAAATTTTAATTGTTGATTGCAGAAATAAAATAGTTTAAATTTTAATTGTTGATTGCAGAAATAAAATAGTTTAAATTTTAATTGTTGATTGCAGAAATAAAATAGTTTAAAGCTCTTACACACAAATTATAACTTTTTTAATGCAGCTGCTTTAAAACTCAGTATTCATATTTAAACATTTTCATCTATCATACCAGTTCTTTTATGAAATTAAAATTTGAAAATTAAAAACCTTCAGTTAAAGAAGTTCCTATAATAAATTTCAAAAAAATAATTAACTTCATGACGTTTCAGCTCATGAAACAATTCTTCCACTATTGTTTTAAAATAGCATTAAAAATCAATTTTAATAGTGAGGATGTTACAGTTGACAACAAGTGGTCGACTATTTTACTTTTAGAATTGTTAGCTGAAAGAACGCCAAAATTAAATAATTCTCTATTAAAATAAGGTTTTTCGTATTTTTAGCTTAAACAGTTTTGTGCAAAATAATGTGTATTGTTTACGAAAAAAAAGTAATTCTTACTAAAATTTCCATATAGTTCTCTGAAAAAGAGGCATAAAATATTTTACACTTAAAGGCATTCGTACTTGTTAAATTAATAACAAAATCCAGTAAAATTTACCTGAATGATTTTTGGTGATTGTGTAGTTCTCCTTAATTATTTAATTGACTCCAATT
The DNA here is from genome assembly GCA_037127315.1 of Ascarosepion bandense. Taxonomy (NCBI): domain Eukaryota; kingdom Metazoa; phylum Mollusca; class Cephalopoda; order Sepiida; family Sepiidae; genus Ascarosepion; species Ascarosepion bandense. Next base: position 8,637,492 of record JBBBDQ010000436.1, on the reverse strand, counting down.
TAGTTGCGATAAGCCATCGGGCAGCATACACAAGATGAAAAAGGTCGTGCGGCAAAAATTAAGACACAAGTCGTTTATGTAAAATACACAAATGACAAAGAAGAAAGCCCAGCATGCCTATTAGAGAAGAGGATCTCTCCGGCAAATAAGAACTCAGTTAAGTGCCATACGTGATACACGCTTTAGGCGATCATGTCTCGAAAGAGACATGACTGAATGATTGTCCCGCAGTAGATTGCCATTGCTTTCTGCGGTAGACTGGTTGCCAGCCAAGACCATAGAACCCAATCTATCCTGTTATTTGACTCATAGCTAGAGGGAGAAAAGATATATTATAATATTAAGTAGTAATTAGTGGGGGATCAGTTTATTACTTTGTAACAATATAAAACTGACCCCCCACTTTATGCCCAGTAGAAACCTTAATCATGATTCCAACTATTGTATTCAGTCAGTCAGTTAAGTGCCATACGTGATACACACATTGGGCGATCATGTCTCGAAAGAGACATGACTGACTGGGCAGAAGATTATCTCGCAGTAGGTTGCCATTACTTTCTGCGGTAGATTGGTTGCCGGCCAAGGATATAGAACCCAATCTGTCTTATTATTTACTCCATAACTGAGGGGAAGAAACGTATTAATTCCTTTCTCATATTTTTTCTTTCTTTTTCTTAAAATAAGGTCACTATTTCAAATAGAGCATCGAACTAAAATCAAAATATGAACGTAGTTATTGCAACAAATAAAATTAGGCGCAAATCACCCTGCAACTATTATTCTTAGATTATTTTTATGCATAATAATAATAATTAACAAATGCCTAAATAAAACATGAAGATAAGATCAAACGACTTATTCGAAAAGAAAAATAGCGGAAAAAGTCAACGACATTAAGTAGGCAAACGGAAACCACAAAAACTGTAAAACCAATTTTCATTGGCTGAAAATGAAAATGATTTAAACCAATAAATATCAAAGTTTGCAGTTTCATTTCACATAGGGCCTTATATGCGGGTTTTTCATTGTAAATTTTAAATGAGGAAATTTTAATTGTCTTATCGTTTTCATTAATGTTTTTACCACCAACCTACATTACATATTATGATGTATGTAGTACAAGTGAGAAGGATAAATGAGAACTTTTTGTGCTAGGAAAAGTATTTGGGTGATTGGGTCACTTACTGCAACCAGCTAGGTTAAAAGATAAGACAGTGATGAAAAGCCCACCACGCGCACGCGTACACACACACACACACACACACACACACACACACACACACACATACCTTGCTAATACTTGTAATTTTATTGCAATAAATATTATTAACAGAGGTAAAGAAGCCAGCTATGAAGTAATCGTCCTTGGTTGGGTCACCTGGAATAGGTGGAGGTCATATGTTTTTAGAGGCTCGAAACCCCCAGTCAAACAAGGAATAAATATTGATGATACCGCAAAATTGTTTGAGATATGTGTTATTGTTTAAGATTTTGTTAGCAGCAATTACAAAAATATAAAATAAGAGTTTTTCAACTTTTAATTTCTACAATCTTCTTTGCTTATTTGGCAAAAAATTAAACAAGTGTTCTCATGAGAATTCTCTGTAAAATAGAGAATTTAAATTAAGAACGCTGACATGATTGTATTACCGAAAAATCTTAACAAGAAATCATTGATTAAATTGATACAGAAACATTTATTCAAATTATTTGAATTTCGAAAATGTTTAAACATGGTGAACTATAAACTGTGCTAATTGTAAACAGTCTTTACAAACGCTAAAATGTCCTGTTCCGTATATTCTATATAGATTTTTTACATTTTTCTATAATTGCGTATTTATCACTAAACTACACTGATTGAAATTCAGTTTTTATGATGGAGTAAAGTATAGGATGGATGACACAGACGTCTTAGCGTTCATTTAATATACAACATGAGAGTTTTATAAAAGTTTTTAATTTTATCTCTAAATTACCCTTACTTTTTGAGGGTAGCCTCTTATCATTTTAAAATTATTTAAAAAATTGCTTATTTATAATTGTGTTATCTATAATCGCGGATGTGCGTTGTGGTGCAGCGGATATCAGCTCGGAACGAGAAATCGGAGAGCCGAGTTCGAATTCCAGTTGAATTCCTTGCATTCACTTACGCGCAAAACCCTTGGGAAAGGTATTAATCCGTCTCTGCCTTCCAGTTATGGATTAAATAACAGGACAGATTGGGTTCTATAGCCTTGGTCGGCAACCAGTCTACCGCAGAAAGCAATGGCAACCTACTGCGAGATAATCTTCTGCCCAGTCAGTCATGTCTCTTTCGAGACATGATCGCCCAAACGTGTATGGCATTTAACTGACTATCTATAATCCAAAAGATTATGGAGAAGGCAATATTAAAGAATTTATAATTATTTCTATAATTTAACAAAATAGGGAATAATTGTCTTTTTAAAGAGTATTTAACAGTGAATAGAGAGGTAGATAAAAGCACAAAGTAAATTAAACAATTAAATAAACCCATTTATTAAACAAATAGAATAATAATAATAAAACTTCAGTTACACCTAAACTGTTCTACTACTAGTGATATTGTGGGGATACCGAGCAAAAGCGATGGACCGGATGTTTGCACCCTCACAACCAAAAAGCAAATGACCAAAACTCGACGGGGCGCAGCTGGATTCGCGCAGGTTTTCCGGTTGAAAAACAAAAATTAATTAAATATTAAATTTCCAGTTCGCGAGCCTACGCGAATTTTATTTATCGGCCAATGGGAAGCCCAGAATCAAATACGGATGTGAATTCCCAAATGATCTGCTGCGATCCAAAAAGAAGATATAAAAAGCCGATAAAGAAAGAATCGCCAGACAGACAGACCGACGCAGGCCGACACACACGGACTGACTCGAGAGAGTGTAATCAGTATCCCCTTGACCTACGTCAAGTGGCTTACTATGCTAGGCTCCCTTTCCTCTCATCTTATCTTTCGCTGTCTCAAAACTACTGACTGACCTAAGGAGCGGATACATCAAAGACATTTTTTACTTACAGCGCTCCCACATTCCTAAGCATTAATTCTCTTTTCAGCATTTTATTGCCATGAACATTTTAACGTCCGTTGAACCTATACTTCAAGTATTACTTTAATTCAAAAAATCCCAAATCTGCCGAGCGTATTTATATTTAGCGGAATGTTCAAAGAACTTCCTCCAGGCCAACGCACCCACAATTTAAGTATCGAATTCTCCTTGTCAGCCTTCTATTGCCACTCTAATATTATTATTATACGTTAACAACGGATAATATAAAGGTTTTAGAAACAAAATAACGAGCTCAAAGAAAAATGAAAACATATGATGAACATCGTGTGGCGGTAAACGTATTAAAAATCGCACTGAAGTTTTTTAATGGAAATTAAATATAGATTTAGAAACAGCTTGTCAATGTGTTGGGATAAAATGGTTGTCAATGGGTTGGAATAAAATGGTTGTCAATGGGTTGGGATAAAATGGTTGCCAATGGGTTGGGATAAAATGGTTGCTAATGGGTTGGGATAAAATGGTTGCCAATGGGTTAGGATAAAATGGTTGCCAATGGGTTGGGATAAAATGGTTGCCAATGGGTTGGGATAAAATGGTTGCCAATGGGTTAGGATAAAATGGTTGCCAATGGGTTGTTTGTATAAAATGGTTGCCAATGGGTTGGGATAAAATGGTTGCCAATGGATTAGGATAAAATGGTTGCCAATGAGTTGGGATAAAATGGTTGTCAATGGGTTGGGATAAAATGGTTGCCAATGGGTTGGGATAAAATGGTTGCCAATGGGTTGGGATAAAATGGTTGTCAATGGGTTGGGATAAAATGGTTGCCAATGGGTTGGGATAAAATGGTTGCCAATGGGTTGGGATAAAATGGTTGCCAATGGGTTGGGATAAAATGGTTGCCAATGGGTTGGGATAAAATGGTTGCCAATGGGTTGGGATAAAATGGTTGTCAATGGGTTGGGATAAAATGGTTGCCAATGGGTTGGGATAAAATGGTTGCCAATGGGTTAGGATAAAATGGTTGCCAATGGGTTGGGATAAAATGGTTGCCAATGGGTTGGGATAAAATGGTTGCCAATGGTTTGGGATAAAATGGTTGCCAATGGGTTGGGATAAAATGGTTGCCAATGGGTTGGGATAAAATGGTTGTCAATGGGTTGGGATAAAATGGTTGCCAATGGGTTGGGATAAAATGGTTGCCAATGGGTTAGGATAAAATGGTTGCCAATGGGTTAGGATAAAATGGTTGCCAATGGGTTGGGATAAAATGGTTGTCAATGGGTTGGGATAAAATGGTTGCCAATGGGTTGGGATAAAATGGTTGCCAATGGTTTGGGATAAAATGGTTGCCAATGCGTTGGGATAAAATGGTTGTCAATGGGTTGGGATAAAATGGTTGTCAATGGGTTGGGATAAAATGGTTGTCAATGGGTTGGGATAAAATGCTTGCCAATGGGTTGGGATAAAATGCTTGCCAATGGTTTGGGATAAAATGGTTGCCAATGGGTTGGGATAAAATGGTTGTCAATGGGTTGGGATAAAATGGTTGTCAATGGGTTGGGATAAAATGGTTGCCAATGGGTTGGGATAAAATGGTTGCCAATGGGTTGGGATAAAATGGTTGTCAATGGGTTGGGATAAAATGGTTGCCAATGGGTTGGGATAAAATGGTTGCCAATGGTTTGGGATAAAATGGTTGCCAATGGGTTGGGATAAAATGGTTGCCAATGGTTTGGGATAAAATGGTTGCCAATGGGTTGGGATAAAATGGTTGTCAATGGGTTGGGATAAAATGGTTGTCAATGGGTTGGGATAAACTGGTTGCCAATGGGTTGGGATAAAATGGTTGCCAATGGGTTAGGATAAAATGGTTGCCAATGGGTTAGGATAAAATGGTTGCCAATGGGTTAGGATAAAATGGTTGCCAATGGGTTGGGATAAAATGGTTGCCAATGGGTTGGGATAAAATACAATGTTATAAATGAAACGACGTTGTTTATTAATATGTCAACTCTGAAATGTATTGAGTGTTCGTAACTTTCTTAAAATAAATCTTAAGAAAGCTGCGAACATTTTTAAAGTTTAATTTGCATAACAGATGTAGGCAGCCCGGTTTCATATTCCTACTAAGTTTGATCAAAACCATACGGCTTCTGCGAAGTGATTTTCTTTTCTATAAAAATTATCTTTCTTGATCTTGTTTGCTGTAAATGTAATGATATATATGAAGAAATCTTTAATTAGCAATCGATCATTTTAAATATAATTGATGGGGAAGAATATGCATTTAATTATGTTCTTTTTTATTGTTTTGGAGTAGTTGCAAGAAGCCAGGACAATAAATTTTGTGTCATTGACAAATGAAAATGTTTAATAGAAATTAAATAGTAAAGAAATCTGGACATAAAAGATCATCGTAGCGTAATAAGATCGCCGAGTTACAAGATTTGAAGAACTTTGACCTTTATAGAATTCATTTTTAGGCGTTGAGTTCGTTCGTTTGATAAGCGAGAGAGAGAAAAGTAAACATCGATTTTTTTTTCCAGTTATAAGAAGGTTTGACGGAAACTTCATTCTTGTGAGATAATATGGAAAAAAAAAACTTTTATACTTACAAGAATATCAGATTCGCCGGATTAAAAATAATTCAGTTCGAACCCACGTCAAAAGAAAATTGAATCAGTCAAATAAAAAATAGTTTTTAATATTTGCTGGATTTTTATTGTTTTTCTTTCTTTTTCTTTCTTTTTTTTTAATCGCTTTTGTTTTCTGTGGTTGGAAATAATTAAACCTTTAATTAACAAGGAATTACACTAAATATTTAACTAACCAGAAATTACATTATATTGGTCGTGAATAGTTTCATAACTGACGTTTACAATCGCTGTCCAGCTACCGAATAAACATGATTAAAGATGACGTCAAAAGATGCAGGTTATGAATAAAGCTCTAACTCGTGGCATTTTGAAGACCCCAAGTACATGAATTCCAGTTCGAATTCGAGTTAAATTTCTTGCATTCACTTACGCGCAAATACTCTTGGGAAATGTATTAATCTGTCGCTTCCCTCTAGTTATGGGTTAAATAAAAGGACAGATTGGCTGACAACCGCAGAAAGCTTCTGACCAATCAGTCATATCTCTTTCGAGACATGATCGCCCAAAGCGTGTATCACTTATGGCACTTAACTGACTGAAGTACATGATAATTCTTTGAGAGAAAATAATTTTAATCGCTTTTATTTTCTACAATCGAAAATATGTAAACCTTTAATTAACTAGGAATTACCCTAAATACAGGGTGTCCATAAACTTCGTGTGCACTTTAAAAAATCGCAAATACAAATAAAGTTATACATTTTTAAAGTGAACACGAACTTTATGGACACCCTGTATTTAACTAACCAGAAATTACATTATATTGGTCTTGAATAGTTTCGTAGCTTTCGTTTACAATCGCTGTCCATCTACCGAGTAAACATTAGTGAACATGACATCAAAAGATGCCGGTTATGAATAAAACTCTCACTCGTTGTATTTTGAAGACTCTGAGTACATGAATTCCAGTTCGAAGTTATTGCATTCACTTACGCACAAATACCCTTGGGAAAGGTATTAATCTGTCCCTTCCCCCAGTTATGGGTTAAATAAAAGGACAGATTGGGTTCTATAGCCTTGGCTGGCAACCGCAGAAAGCAATGACAACCTACTGTGGGATAATCTTCTGCCCAGTCAGGCATGTCTCTTTCGAGACATGATCACCCAAAGCGTGTATCACGTATGGCACTTAATTGTCTGAAATACATGATAATACATTGATCATCATTTTCTACTCTTTACAATTTACAATACCGTAATTAAAATTCATTTGTCTTGTAATCCGTCCCTTCCCTCCAGTTATGGGTTAAATAACAGGGTAGGACTTGGGGACCTTGCCCTTAAAAACAAATTCCAATGAATCTTGATACTCGAAAAGAAAAAAAGTATTACTAGACACAAAACTTATATAAAAACAACAATAAATTGTTGAAAAGAAAAAGATATTACCAGCAATAAATAAATAAAATTTAGTTAGCAATAAATGACCCGCCGAGGTTGATATGCCATAAAAACAAAACAACCAACCAATCATTTGTCTTGGTATTAATTTCAGTCAAAATTAGCAGATTTACAATAAACGAATTTTATACTTCATCTTAAGAATCACAACTTTTACAATTAAACAAATTGAACATCAATGCTATGACTTTTAAAATATTTCCTTTTAGTTTATATATCTGCTTATAAACCGATATATTAATGTCTAGGAAAATAGGTCTTGGAAGTCTTTGCAGGAGATAGTAATGCATTTGAATTCCTTGAAATCCAAATAACCTTGTATAAGGTTTTGATACAGAATTTGCTCCTACAACTATAACTTCTCAAAGAAATATTTACCGAATCACGCACTGCACATTAAAAGTTGATATATAACAACATATACAGAAATCTAGTTTTGTGCTTCAGTGTGTGACTGTGGCTGGCTTTTCCATGAAAGCAAATAGAAATTTTAACTCTGGAGTAAATCTTTTAGTTGAATGAACTATGATATTTATATTTTACAACTAATCTGTAAAGAACAAGACCACATCAGTTCTTAGCTTCTGTCCATTTTTAATTAAAATCGCAATGTCATCCCCTTAATCAATTTTTGACTGGAATTTCTTTCCGTTATCTTTCGTCATGACTTTCAGATTGACATTCTATGGCTGTTAAATAAACTGCGTAGATCATAAATATAGAATAACAGCCCGGCTTAGATTTGGATAAGGAATGCGAGTTCTAATCTTCGTCAGAGTTGTATGCTTTATAGTAAACAAGCAGTATAGCCCGGCGTTGCTCGAGTGTAATGAAAGCTTTAAAACTAATCCATGGTTCTGGAGCTCAGACTCTTTGGGCGTTGGCACGAAAGACTAAAATAGTTGTTTCCAGTTAAAGCGAAACCGTAGACTGAAAGAAAAATGAATGGATGTAAGTCAAATTTTGATTTCCTGGTATCGATATCAAATAAGTTTTTTTCGTCGTAAATTGAATTTTGAAGGATAAATAAGTCCTCTGAGTAAATTGTATCATGGCCGAAACTAAGCACTGCAATTATATCTACTTAGAGCTAAATCCGAAGTAAAAACTAAAATAAAAGGGCTGAAAAATATACAGACATACAGGCAGATAAACAGACACACATACATACATCTTGCCTTTTATATATATATATATATATATATATATATATATATATATATATATATATATATTATTGATTTTCTGAACTATTGTAAGAACTGCAACTTTGAAACTTCTGAATATCGTTTCTTATGTCTTTGTCTATGAGTGTATCAAATTTGATTAAAATCGGACCACTCCTTCTATAACCCGATTTTTTCGATTATCGATTTTCAATATTTATCGGGAGTACCTTGACACAAAACCTAGCTAAGAACACTCGCAGACGCTTGTAAATTTTCAAGAAAATCAGTTTAGCCCTTTCGGAGTCTATAGGTAACGGATACACACACACACAGACACACACACACACAGACAAAGTTCCATTTATAAATAAGTTTAGATATCAGTCGTGATTATGTGCATGTGTCTAAATGGGAAAAATATGAACTCAGATTGTTTACATTATTTGCAAAAAACTTTCAAAATAGAGTAGAGCAAATGATGGAATATATTAGGTATCGGATATGTCTAGTGAATGTTACTTCTTCTATGTGCCCTGTCCCTTCAGGACGTAGGCGATCATGGCTTTCCACGTCTCCCTATCCCTGTTAGCTCTTAGCACACCTTCTCCTGTTCCTCCATGCAACCCTCGTTCCAACATCCACCTGATTAGGTCCTTCAAATATGTTATCCATTGCTTTCCCCTGTCTCTTTTTCCCTCTATCTGGCCAGTCAGTATCAGGTTCTCCAGGCTCTCCTTCCTCATTGCGTGTCCCAGGAACTTCAGTTGTCTCTTCCTGATGCTCAGTATTAATTTCCTTTTCGTTTCCATTCTTTCCAAAACCTCATCATTTCTCACATGCTCGATCCATGATATTCGCAGCATCCTTCTGTAGAACCAAATTTCACTTGATCAAGTTTTTCCTTCATCTTTGATGATCTTGTCCAGCATTCACTGCCATATTAAAGAACTGACATCACATAGCAATCCAACAGTATTGGTTGAAATCACCGCCCTCGTGTTTACTACACGAAATTGGCAACAAATAATGAAAATGGAAAGCTTAGCTTTTTATTTGCAAACAAGCATGGATACATGCACACCTACAACCTGAACTGTGGTAGACCAGGGTAAAAAATGACTTAAATTTTAATTGCTCTCTTCCTTAACCACCATAGAGAAACTTTCCTACTTTCCATCAGTATAGATCACGATAGTCTGACAGAAAGCAATACACTGCGCCTCCTCGGCCTCACTCTCTCAGCCGACCTCGAGTAGAACGACTACATCAAATCAATAGCTACATCTACAGCTAGGAATTTTGGGTCACTGTGTCGGGACAGGAAGTTTTTCTCGTCGGAATCCATCTTGCACATATACAAATCTACCATTCGTCGATGCATTGAATACTGTTGCCATATCTGGTCGGCTGCTCCTCATAGTTATCGTCAAAATCGAAAGTAGGATCTGCAATGTAATCGATTCCGATTTGGTAGCTCGAATTCAGTCATTTTCTCACTGATGAATGTGGCTTCCCTCTGTCTTTTCTACAAATATTTTCACGGCTTCTGTTCTGATGAGCTTATCTCTCCGGTGCCCCGTCTACACGAATTTACTCGTGCTACTAAATCCCAGACTTTTATAGTTAAAACAATCAACTGTAACCGTCTCTACTACTTTATTAGCTTCTTTTCTCGCTCTTCTCGCCTATGGAACTCCCTTGTGTATACTTGCTTCTCTGATAGCTGCAATCTCCAAAAGTTTCAGTGTGACATTGATTGCCATCATTTATCGCCATGATTTCCATCTTTCTCTTACCCTTTTCCGACACCCCCTGTACTCTTTTCTCCTTTTTACCCCGCTATCCTTTCATGTAACCCCCTGCGCACCAGGGGCAGTTCTGCCTTGATTTGGATGAAACGAAAAAAACTTATTTTTCAGTGTCTTTCCTCGAAACTGGTAAGAAGCAATATTCCATAATTCTGCAAAAATATCGATTATTTAAAAACTAATTACTTCTCAGTCTAGGGAGGACTACCCCAAATCTATTGTTCACATTCTCTGTGACATTTTGACTTGACGAATCCTTCGAATTTTACTGAAATTAGAATAAGTCGTTTCTCTTGAATTGTGGGATTTTTTACGTTCTATGAAGCTTGGAGTCGACGCAAAAGCTGATTTGAGTCAGCGTTTTGTCTTTGAACCAAAGTCTGTTTTTAAATTTTTTTTTTTAATTTAACAAGTTCGTCTTATACAGGAGAAAACGTGCCAAAAATCGTATATTTTTATATAAACTTTTAAATTATTTAATTTAAGAAAAGAAGTTAAAAGTTTCTGTGCAGTTATTTGGGTATTTTAAAGACCAGAACATTTTTCTAGTATCTGAAAAATTATTACAACATGCCTCTATTTTGTTTCCATACTCAAATAGTCATTTGCTTATTACCAAATATGTAGCAACGATAATCAGATGAATATTTCAGGTGAAAATTAGTTGCGAATGTTTTATCCGTATTCGAAGCATGATTATTATCATAATTGCATTAATTTTGGTTATCCTCTTTTGTAAAATAGAATCATGTTTATTTTTCATTTCATTTCTTTCATTTCTTTCCTTTCTTGTTAACGTCTTCATTTCACTTATTTCTATTACCTATCAGGATGTGCGTTGTGGTGCAGTGGATATCAGCTCGGAACGAGAAATCGGAGGAGCCGAGTTCGAATTCCAGTTGAATTCGTTGCAATCACTTTACGCGCAAATACCCTTGGGAAGAGTATTAATCTGTCTATTCCTTCCCGTTATGGGTTAAATAACAGGACAGATTGGCTTCTATAGCCTTAGTCGGCAACCAGTCTAACGTAGAAAGCAATGGCAACCTACTGCGGGATAATATTCTGCCCAGTCAGTCATGTCTCTTTCGAGACATGATCGCCCAAGCGTGTATCACGTATACTGACTGACTGAACCAGAGAACTGTTACATTTTAATTTCATTTTGCTATAAATCATTATTAGATTTGCCTAAGTCGAAATGTATGTCTTGAAAATGAAAACTTATGACTTATGAGTATAAACAATGCTTCATACTCATAATATGGAAATATTTAGTTAAATCGGTATTCGAGAGTACAACTTCCGGCGATGACTGATTGCGTGTATATGTGATTATGTATGAATATGTGTATGTGTTCTCCGAACGGATGTATTTTTTCTTAAATGTTCTCTTTTATGGGAGCGACCGTTATTTCCATTCGTTTTTTTAGGTCTTTGTGAATCTCATTTGTGTAAAATCCTTTGTAAAATAAAGACGAAAGCTGATGATGGTTTGCCTGAAATAGACCTAAACTTCCGATTCATCATGAGATAACGTGTCTGCCATAATTCTTCTTATATTTGCTTTATATGTATTTATTTAAAGCGTGTATCACGTACGGCATTTAACTGACTGGATCTTATTTCCCTTTTTTCCTTCCATACTTTTATCTGTGGATGATGATTGCTAGTGGTGTCAGCAAATTCATCATGAACACGATTGGATTTTTGCTTCTCTGGTTCTAACGGATTCTAACAGAAATAACTCTTCGAAATTCTGCAATTAAATTTGTTCTACATACTCGCAGAAATATCTTTTTTTTCGTGGGGCTTTGGCAAAAGAAAAATACTTACAAACGGTAGCATTCTGGGTCAGTCAGCTGAGTGCCATACGTGATACATACTTTGGGCGATCATGTCTCGATTTTTATTGTTTATTGGCAAGTGAATAATTGTAAATGAAAATAGAATGGTTCTTTTGTTAATATTGCACAATAACCTGTGCATAAAATGAATTTATAAATATTTAATTATTAATTATTTTGCAGTTTCATCAATGAAAGACTGAAGAAAATTTAGGGTGATTCGGACGAGTTCATCTTTGCTTCCTTGCCTTGTAAAATTTTACAAAGTAACAAAAGAACCATTCTATTTTCAATTAGTATTGACTGGGTAGATGATTATCCCGCAGTAGGATGCCATTGCTTTCTGCGGTAGACTGGTTACCAGTCAAGGTTATAAAACTCAATCTGCTCTATTATTTAACCCATAACTAGAGGAAGGAGACGGATTAATACCTTTCCCAATGGTATTTGCGCGTAAGTTAATGCAAGGAAGACAACTGGAACTCGAACTCGGCTCCCCGATTTCTCACTCCGAGCCGATATCCACTGCACCGCAACGCACATTCTGGGTACATGTATATAATATGTACTCCAGTTACATCTATAAAATACTTACCCCCCTACCACCACCACTACCACCACTGGTCTAAATTTGAAACCAGCAAAAGAGCGGTTTGAATGTTTTTAAACCCTGAATTTTATAACATGCATGATTTGCACAACACAATCTTCCAAAAACATTGTGCATAAGTTTGCTGAAGAAAGTAAATGCATAAGTTTAACTGAAAGAATATTGGTTTTAACAAATTAATAATGTCCTTCTAAATAGAGTTTACTTCTAAAATCAATGACTTACGAATATATGTGACTGTGTTAGCGGCTTTATTTTTATGTCTAGGTAAGAATACTGCAGACCAATCAATTGCTCTTTACAAAAGCTCCTTGTTATTGAAGTCACAAGTTCTCCATGACCTTAGATGAAGTCTTTTATACTAAACGAGACACCGATTATTGAATAACGGGGGGAAAGTTAACGAAGCCTCTTGTCTTCATACGCCAAAGAACAAAATCAATTTAATAGAATTAAGTCTGTTCTTGATTTTTGTAATGTCTTGTGCAACTGTTAAAATCTAAAAAGAAAATGAACAATTTTATTGGAGGAAAAGGAAAGGTGATTCAATCAGCTGACCAGAAAATCGCAAGAAAATCAGTTCAGCGATAGAACGAGGTCAACCGGAATTAGCAACCTCAGTGAGATCTCGTTAAGAATATATTGATTCTGCTTCCGCAGATGCATGACGTTTTTGTGGTTCTGCGTTCTTTCATTAATTCTATCAATACACGTCGTTGCAGAATTATTAAAAATAACCCGAATTGAAGCGGTAAAGATTAAAGTCATTACAGAAATATTAGCACTAATAGTTGAAATGATGATAACCTGGGCCATGGTTGGGTTATAATCCATATCTTGCAATAGCCGCTTAAATTTCATAAATAAGTAATAAAATTTCGTGAATCAAAAGTTACCACAACTAAGCAGATCTGAGTCTCCTTCCGATCAACTTCGCCAATCAAAACAATTTTCAGTTAATCTAAGTACATTGGCATGCACACTACCGGTCATAATTATTAGGCCACCCCAGTGTTTAAAAAAAAAGATGTATATCATACTATCTTTTAGTATTTATTGCCAAGTGAATAATTGTAAATGAAAATAGAATGGTTCTTTTGTTAATACTGCACAATAACATGTGCATAAAATGAATTTATAAATATCTAATTATTACCTATATTGCAGTTTCATCAATGAAAGAATGAAGAAAATTTAGGGCGAGTCGGATGAGTTCATCTTTGCTTCCATGCCTTGTAAAATTTGCAAAGTAATATTAACAAAAGAACCATTCTATTTTCATTTAGAATTATCCACTTGGCAATAGATAGTGAAAATAGTATGAAATATATCATTTCTTTTAAAACAACTGGGGTGGCCTAATAATTATGGCCGGTACTGTACATTATTGTGTTTGATTAAACAAATTAATAGAGAGCGTTTTTTTTTCAAGATCAAACTTTTCACGGGTTGAATATTCGACATATTCGATATTTTTATGCATCTTGTAGTTTATGGAAGAAGCAAGTCAGTTTCTGTCACGTTTATTTTTATAGTTTTTTTTTTTATAATCATATCGCCCCCAAACAAGGTATTTTACTGCCACTGTTGTGCAGGGGGTTACACAGGATGAAAGGTATGAGAAAGAGTGACAGGTTACAGGGTGTGTCAGAAAGTGGGTAAGAGAAGGATGAGAATACTGGTAAGAGTGTAGTGGATGGAGAAAGGATCGTGAGAGAGAGAGGATGCCGGTTAGTGAGATAGGAGATGACTGTTGACTTTACATTTAAATTCTTGGAGATTGTAACTGTCAGGGAAGCAAGTAAACGAAATTCCACAGGCGGGAAGTGCGAGAAAAGAAGCTGATTGAATAGAATTTGCGTTTACAATCTATTGGTTTCACAGTAAAAGGGTGAGACCTAGTCGCTAATCTTGTGGTTAGAGTAAATTCATATGTAGGGGCACCAGTGAGCTAAGTTCATCGGAGCAGAAGCCGTGAAAGTATTTGTAGAAGAGACACAGGGAAGCCACATTGCGCCGGTGATAAAGTATTTGTATCCGGGCTGCCAAGTCGGGATCGATCCCATTACAGATTCTCCGCTGGATTTTGTCAAGGACACCTAAATTGATAGCAGGAGCACCCGACCAGATGTGGTAGCAATATTCAATACACGAGTGGATTGTAGATTTCAAAGTAAAATTAAAAATGTTTGTTTGAAAACGAGAAAATAAACAAAAGATCAAAACACAGAATTTAGTTTTTCTTAGAGTATTTGCTATATAAGAATTAAATGTGGAGATAACATTTGCGCTGTATTTATTTACATTGTTCATACTGTTGTCTTCATCTTCGTTGCCATATTCACGACGTTTTGGCCATTGTACGCTCCGAATTTAACCTTTTATTTCATCCACCGGGGTAGATAGTTCCAGTTCTACGTGCCACGCTACTTCCGCTTGTCTTAGTATCGGTTATCTGCCTTTAACTCGATTCTCTAAAATTTTGTTCACTTCTGTTGTAGACAGGTATCGAACTAACAACTCTTTGGGTTAAATCATTGGATTCAATAAACTCTTTTATCCATTGGACCAGTGTATGATTTTTTTAAAGATATAAACCTAATGTCGCAGTAAGTCTTTTTTACCAGAGCTCATAATAAAATTTTGTTGTTAATCATTTTTAAAGTAATTATTTTAAGAAAATTTTGGTAAAAATATTTTTTGTTCACATATGTTAACACCTGCCCAATTAATTTCCGGAAATGTTAATCAAATGTTTTGTTTTTTTTTCTTCAAAATTAGTCCATTTTTAGAAATTCTGCTCCGAATTGCGAAATCAAAAATGCAATAAAACTATGCCATTTTTTATGAAGATAAACTTTTAATTGCTTTTATAAACAATATAAATTAAGGATATCATAGTCTGAAAAGAAAACAAAATTCAATGAATAATGAATTTCTAAAAGAATTGTTTTCATTTATAATATTTTTTATTATAATAATTTATAAAGTTTCAATTTTGTTTTAATTTCCTCTTTCATCGGTAACTCTAGGGTGTTAAATTAATCCATGAAGACTACATTTACTAATCGAAAATTAAAAAGCTTAATATGAATCATTTTTAATGTTTTTTTTAAATAATTAAATCATTTTAATTGTGCACATGCTGATTACCCGTATTTTTTGTTACGGGTGGCCAACGCTTTTATCCACTGGCTAGTATATGATTTTTTGCAAGATATAACCCTAATGTCTCAGTAACTCCTTTTTACCAGAGCTCATAATACAATTTTGTTGTTGTTATTGTTTTTCTTTAGCACTCCGTATGACTGGTTCCCATGCTGTATTCATTTCTATGCTTGGTCAGCTTAGGGAATTTTTGTGGCCTGGCATATGTACTGATTCCTTAAGTTCTCGTATTTTCCAATTATTTTTCAGTCTATTATTCCAATCTCATCTCACGGGGGGCGGTGATCTTTCTTTTTCCCTCAAAATAAAATAAGTGCAGGAACACAAAAAGCAACGAATCGGAGAAAACAGTGTGATGATATGGACAACCTTCTGCTAGGAACCACTGGTTTCTCTCATTCATGTATACGGTACGTTGCCATGTACCCACGAACCTCAACATCACTGAAAACCCGGTACACCTTTCCATGGCAACAATCTTCTTTAGTGGTATATTTTAACAGAACAAAGTAACCTACAACATTACACAAGGAAGATGAGGAAAGCGTCAGTTTCGCTTTAGAAATCTTTAGATGTCTTGTAGAATGTATACCTGATCGGATGAGAATAGTTCGATAGTCATCTTATTAGCTAGGTGGTCATAATATTTTTGAGCGTCACTACACACACACACACACACACACACACACACAATTGTCGTGAAACAATTTTCATGTATATATGGTGGCTGTTATTGGAAAATAGCAAGAAAAACCTGGTACTATAGCCTTGGATGGCAACCAATCTAAGAGAATGAAACTCTGAAATCAAAAGCAGCTTAGAGAGGATTAATAGCAGGGATGTGCGTTGTGATGCAGTGGATATCGACTCGGAACGACAAATCGGGGAGCCGAGTTCGAATTCCATTTGAATCCCTTGCATTCACTTACGCACAAATACCCTTGGGAAAGGTATTAATCCGTCTCTTCCCTCTAGTTATGGGTTAAATAACAGGATAGATTGGGTTCTATTACCTTGGCTGGCAACCAATCTACCGCAGAAAGCAATGACAACCTACTGCGGTATAATCTTCTACCCAGTCAGTCATGTCTCTTTAAAGACATAATCGCCCAAAGCGTGCATCACGTATGACATTTAACTGACTGATATAGTTTTAGTTAGCAACCAATCTACCACAGAAAGAACTGGCAATCTCAAAACGCTCTCTTCCAATATGCCTTGACATGGCTTTAAACAAATAACATGAGAATAATATTTCATGTTGATGAGCAATCTGTAGCAACTCAAAATAAGCCACTGATAATGATATGGTGACTGAAGTTAGCGTTTTCGGAAAATAACAGACTTCTCCGAAAGATAGAATGTGGTGATACCACCGACCGAGCAAAAGCGAGCAGACCGGATGTTGGCTCTATGCCGACCAGAAAGCGAATGAATAAAAATCACCCCTGCGCAAGTGGATGTTTCCGGTTGAAAAATAAAAATTAATCAAATATCAAATTACCATTTTTTTTATTTACCAGCCAATGAGATGTCCGGAATCAAATACAAGGATGAAATTCGAAACTAGCTGCGTTTGATCCAAAATGCCGATATAAAAAGCGAAGACACAAACGCTTCGTCAGACAGTCAGGACTTGAGGAGAAGAGTGTAACTAATCCCCTTGACCTAAGTCGAGCGGCTGCTATGTTGACCTCTTTCTTCTTTCCCCTGTCTCATAAGTACTATTCTGACCTTTTACTTTCTCCCTGTTCTCAAAAGTACTTATCGACCTCTTCAAAGACCTTCCACACAAACCAACTTGCTGACCTACTGACCTTTGAAGTGGCAACTTCTAAATGAACATTCTTTACCCACAAGACGCTTCCACATTTCTAAGCCTTAATCTCTTTCAGCTTATTATTTTGCCATGAACTCTTTTACCTCCGTTGAACCTTTATTTCAAGCATTACTTATTTTGTAAAACCTTAATTGAAATGTATATATGTATAAATGTTATTCTATACTCTAATTGCCTTTCTTAATTTTATAATAATTTTATGAACTATAGTGGACTATCTTGCCACAAGGCCAAATTCCGTTAACCTACTTGTCCTCACTACAAACGGAATAAAATAAGAGATACCCGCTATAGAAACATGAACGAGAATCATCAAAATAACATTCCTACAGATTGTTCACTTTGTCCGCGTCATCATCGCTTATTATTGACATAGTATCCTGAATATTAATAGAGAAGGCCTCCTCTATTAATATTCAGGATACAATGTCAATAATGCTGTTTTCTCTTCTTTCGAATAATATTATCATTCTTATTGTTTCACTGTCCCGCTACCACAACAAGCATCATCGCAACTCGTCCATTTCCTCAACATGAACATCGACAAAAAACTGAAAGAACGACAAACAAGATTCAGTGTATTTTCCTTACACAAACATGGCAGCTGTATTGAAGAGATTCATTACTAAAGCTACGAGAAAACAAAAAAAATGTTCAGCATTCATTTCTCCTTTACAAATATGAATTGTAATTTCGTTGACAGGCGCGGCTGGTTTATTTAATCGTTGTCACCTAAGAGAATATTTTATTTTCGCATTGATAATGATACACACACTTTATAAGTAATGACATTATTTTCAACCTAAATGGATTAGGCTTGAATACACCGGTTCTCGCTCGATTACCGAAGTTAAGCAACGTTGAGCCTGGTCAGTACTTAGATGGGTGACCGCTTTTAAATACCAGGTGCTGTAAGCGTTTCGTGGCGGATGTGCGTTGTGGTGCGGTGGATATCGGCTCGGAAAGAAAAATCGGTGAGCGGAGTTCGAATTCCAGTTGAATACCTTGCATTCACTTAAGCCCTGGTACCCTTGGGAAAGGTATTAATCCGTCCCTTCCCTCCAGTTATGAGTTAAATAACAGGGTAGGACTTGGGGACTCTGTCCTTAAAAACAAATTCCAATGAATCTTGATACTCGAAAAAAAAAATTATTACTAAACACAAAACTTATATAAAAACAACAATAAATAGTTGAAAGAAAAAGGTAATACCAGCAATAAATAAATAAAAATTTAGTTGGCAATAAATGACCCGCTGAGGTTGATCTAAGCTTATTTATAAATGGAACTTTGTGTGTGTATGTACGTTACCTATAGACTCCGAAACGGCTGAACCGAGTTTCTTGAAAATTTATACAGTTGTACTATAAGCGTCTGTGAGTGTTCTTAGCTAGGTTTTGTGTTGAGGTTCCCCTGATAAATATCGAAAATCGATAATCGAAAAAATCGGGTTATAGAAGGAGTGGTCCGATTTTAATCAAATTTGATACACTCATAGACAAAGACATAAGAAACGATATTCAGAAGTTTCAAGGTTGCAGTTCTTACAATAGTGCAGAAAATTTGATATCAATACCAGGAAATCAAAATTTGACTTACATCCATTCATTTTTCTTTCAGTCTACGGTTTAGCTTTAACTGGAAACAACTATTGCTTTTTAGCCTTTCGTGCCAATGTCCAAAGAGTCTGAGCTCCAGGACAATGGATTAGTTTTAAAGCTTTCATTACACCCGAGTAACGCCTGGCTATACTGCTTGTATGTATGTATGTATGCCGCATTCACCCTAGTCGGGTTGAGCGGGCTTCCTCCCTGACGGAGCAAGTCTCATTGGGATTTGTTTAAGGGCAGGGTCCCAAGTCCTACCCTGTAATATCTTGGAACTGCTGATAACAAACAATTGGTGCAGATGACTGCCACAAATCGCACGAACAGCAGACCTCAATTATTTAACCCATAATTGGAGGGAACGAACGGATTAATACCTTTCCCAAGGGTACCAGTGCGCAAGTGAATGCAGCGTGCTCGACTGAAATTGGAACTCGGCTCACCGATTTCCCCCTCCAAGCCGACATCCACCGCACCCCAACGCACATCCGTGAGTGCTAACAGCACCTGGTATTCTCAAGTGGTCACCCACCTAAGTACTGACCAGGCTCAACGTTGCTTAACTTCGGTGATCGAGCGGGAACCGGTGTATCCAACGTGACATGACCGTTATTTATACTGCTTGTATGCCATAAAACAAAACAACTAACCAACATTAAATAGATTAATCCGGCCGCTATATTACGGAACATTTTCCACCGTTTTCAATTTTTTTAACTTGTCAAAACTAGAAAACTAGCTATCCTTACTGTTGCTAACAGAAGGTTTAAGCCAGTTGATTCGTCGACCGTTATTAGATGCATTTCGTGAAAGAAATGGATTTTTTTCTTTTTGACGAGCTAAAAAAATTGAGAACGATTCAGTTTAATAAATTTATTTTTATTTATTTAAATTTATTTACAAAACTATCACTTAATTAAACTTTACCTGATATAACATTGAATAGAGGTAACTAAAATTAATAGATAGATAGAACTAGCTGTATAGTAAGGCGTTGCTCGGGGCTTTTTAGTTGTTATGTTGAAATGGTCAGGTCAAGTGCTTATTTTAAAAAAAACTCCAGTATACGGTTGCCGTGACGCGTAAGTTAAAAAAATGCGAAGTAATATTTGTTTTTTTGTTGAGAAATAAACGATCGCAAAAAGCAACAGTTTCCATTAATTATTGCCGCACCCTTGGTGTCAATTAAATATTTTGTTCGCGTATCAAGGCATCAGACCTTTGACCTTGCAGTGACTCGATCTTGGTTGAGTTTGAGTGAAGCGTATTGGAGAAATGAATAAAATGGCGTAAAAGACAACCCGAAATTAGTTTTTTTTTTAATCGTTTCACCCCAAGCAAGGCGGTACCGCCACTGATGCGAGGGGGGCTACATTAGAATAAAAGTTTAGATAGGAGAAAAGTAAAGAAAAAGACGAACCAGCTATAGGGGATGCCAGAGAAAGGGCAAGAGAAGGATGGGAACACGGGTGTGAAGAAAGTTGCTAAGGTAGAGAGAAAGGAAAAGAACAAGATATACAGGGTGATGAAGAAAGAACTGGAGTCAAATAGATATTAGATGGGTATTGACATAAATTCCTGGAAGTTGTAACCGTCAGGAAAGCAAGTTTTGTTGTTGATTTGTGACACACCCTATGCAGTGATTCGAAAAAAATTGTGTGTACATCAAAGGTTCGCACCTTGATCTATAAGTTACCCGATTTTGGTTGAATTCGTATAAGGCGTCTCGGAGGAGAAGAGTTCGTAGATTCTAAGCGTTTCGGTGATTTCTGCCGTACCCTGTAGAGTGTAAATCGATTCGAAAAATTTTTGCGTACATGAAAGATTAATGTCAGGATCGACAAGTGACCCAATTTCGGTTGAAATCGGAACAAGGGTTTCGGAGGAGTAGGGTTCGTAAAAATGGACACACACACATACACACACACACATACACACACACACACACTGACAGACATATACATTTATAAATATACAGATTACTTAATCCTCCCACTACTATTGGACAGGAGTAGAGGCTCGTCTCTCTGTTTCTTTCCTTTTCTCAGGTCTTAATAGGGATGCTGTCACTAGATTTTTGTGATGTGTGTGGATGGTGGCAACGTCTCTTCATACTGACGGTACCGGGTTGGCAGTTAACTTATACCCTTCAAGTGCCTCCAGTGGCCAACCCTGAGGCTATATTGTGCTGCAATCTCACTAGTTCCCTTCCCACTCACGTTGCATTTGACGACCGACTGCTACTGATACTCTAAGCGTCTACTTACCGAAATAACTCTAAATCATAACAACAAATAATCAAAGATATAAAATGAAACCAGCTGAACAAAAAACACCTCAACCTCTCAACATCCCTTTATCTAACGTCCGTGGTATCCTTACTGTTTGGAGCGTTCTCCACCTTTCCACGGAAACGGACTATTCGAATCACTATATAAAATAGTAGTGATTATACCTCGGGGAAAGAAGTCGAGTAACGATGGTATTATGGTGTATGAAGGTTTGAGAGATGATGGATGGGTTCTTTCGGTGGTTGAGCAAATTGTAATGAGTGAATGGTAGCTAGATATAGGATAGTTAATTGAGAACCAACCTCTACCCCTCCCTGTGTTCGGCCTTGTGCCATAATTTGTATTTTTAATGCAAATAAATATTGGAAGTCGAGTAACGAAGTCGAGTAACGAAGTCGAGTAACGAAGTCGAGTGAGCGAGTCAGTCGGGTATTTCCGGTATTGCACCGGAAGTGTTCTACTAGTCAATCTATCACGTCTCTAAGACGATACTGTATACTAATTGCCTTGTTCTGTATTCTACTAATCCTCACCTCTTGTAAATACTTCTCTTTCCTGTCAATACACCTACTTTTATACTATTACGTTGTGTTGTATTATTTCACATAATTCCGTTACCCGACGTAACACTTACCAAATTTGCTGTGTGAAATCGTTTCTCTACGAAATGTCCCCCAAACATCATAGCTCTATGCTAAACTAATTTCAACTCTACAATTCCCTCCTTTGATTATTCGATTCCTGGATACCTTCCTCTCTTTATACCTTTTTTCTCTACCGCCCCCGATCTTCTGACTGCTGCATCCTAGATAGTATTTCAGACAATATAGAAAAATCTATTTCCTTTCACCCGTTTGCTAATGTATTTGTGTTCGGAAACAACATACCAAGTGGCTGGAAAACTCTCTCACTGATCTTGCTGGAGTCAAAACGTTAAACTTCTTACTCACTCAGTCTCTCACGTAAGTGTTTGATTGCCCCACGCGTCTCCCCAGTAAGCACAATAGACACACTTCTCTTCTATATCTCTTCCTTCCTTCTATCCCTGAC